>LBLO01000110.1:0-50618 GCA_004354395.1 Chondrostereum purpureum
TCTTCAGCACTTGACGCTTCTGGCCTCAAAGTACCATGGATCCATAGGGCTAAGCTCTTGAGACGTCCGTTTTTTTCTCCCAATGTCGTCGCCTTATCTCGCGTAAGTCTAGAACGGAGGTGAGAAGACAAAAACACAGCAAGCAAGCGGGCTTACATTTCCTCGAGAACATTGATAGGACGGCATGTTCCTTGAAGTGCAAATCGGAACGCTTCATTGTCATCCCCTGTTGAATCGACCAGGCTGTGTGCCGCATGGCGAAAGAAGAGAGTTAACGAAGGATTGTTTCGTATAGCAGGCGTAGCGGCCACTAAGCTCTTGAATCTAGGTGTGAGCGCAGCATAGTACTGGGACGGTGAGAAGCTGCTATTCTTCCCCAACTCTGTGTTCCCCGAGTCCCACATATTCTGGAAGAATTTTTGAAGAATGTCTGTCGCATCGAGGGTCATGCATAAAGATGCGAACTCGTAGGCAGGGTCTGTGTCGATAACCTCGGACGTTTCCTTGGCGTAGCTATAACCATTGGATGACTGCGACTTGGTCGGAAATACAGGCAGGTTCTGCTGGATTTTCCTGAGACTATCAGCGATTATACGCGACGTTACAGGTTTCTTAAATGGGGGAGCTTTTGCAAGAGACGTGTCCCGCAGTCGTTTGAGGAACATCGACCACATAGGCACATCCGTAGGTTGGACTGTGTGGAGTCGTGGAACCAAACTAATATGTTTTCAGAATTTAATCAAAATCAAGTCAAATGAGAAATATGAACTGACACATCTTTCAAGAATTTCCCGGCGTCATCCTTTGACTGAACAATACGAAGAATCCAGTCCACTTCCATGACGTCTAGCTGCTGAATGTTCACCAAGATGAGATCACGGTTTTTGCGAGTCCACATAATGACCACTTCATCGTCTTGTTCAGTCGCTGCGGCGAGTAAACGGTCCAACATCTGTTCACGCAGAACGTTTGATTTTTCAGTCAGAAGCGCAAGAGAATATCTAAATCCTCATCAGTTTAGCAAATCNAAAACAAGAAGTCTCTTTCTCACAGTTGATTTAGTCTATCCCACGCAAATGTTTGATACGCAGATATAAACCCATCGACGCCCATTAAAGCGATACTTTGGTCCCCTCCAGACGCTTCCATCGAACGAACAAAGAGATCCACATCGCTCCAACGCTCGGAGGTGCTACGCAGAGCTTGGATGATTCGCTTGAGCAGAGATGCCGTTGGACTACTTTCGGTAGAAAGTGCCGCACTGCTATGTGCGTCGCACCAACTGATCAAAGTTTCGATAAACAAATTTTCCTTTGCAGATGGTGCCTTAGAGACAGATGCTTGTAGTGCTTTGCAAGCAAAGTCGGTTATATTTCCTGGAGTGAACTTTACATTTTCAGAGAATTCCGGCGAAATGATAATGGCGGTACGCTTCCAAGCTTGAAGATAAATTCAGCTCAACTCCAAGAACATTACACGGAAATTGACGAACTGGAGGTTAGTTTTCCGGTCTACAACTTTTAAATTAGAAGAACAGACAAGGATAGTCATTAAACATGCTTACTTCACCATCGTCGCGTTCGAACTCTGTTTCTTTCTCATTCCCAGTGATTTTTCCATTGACAAAATAGTAGTCAGCATCATGTCCCACAGGATCCAAACCTGTKGCTTCCATCGGCATYCCATCCAACGCATAGCATTTGAAAGATAAAGATCTTTTGTTCACTTTCTCTATCTCCAGGTCGTCGGGATTAATGTCATCGCTATCAAAAGCGCAGTGACTGTATCGTTTCCTACCATATCCATACCCATACCCRTATCCGTCGTCGTCGTCGTCGTCGTCTCCATCATCATTGTACCTGTCTAGTAGGTTTACACCTCCCGACTCGCTGTATGTGACCCGGGCAAAATGCAAATTGAAAGCATACGCCTTTGCTAATGGTGCGATCTGGGTGAGCACAAGGTTGTCAGATCCTTGGAGATCCAATGCCCTCAACGTGGGGTTCCTGTCATAGGTACCGTTAAGCAGGCATAGAAGCATGCTGGGAGGGAGCCTTGTGTCGATGGGAGTGGTAAGTTGGCTATTGATTGCCTGCTTCCAAGACCTGAAAACATCTTGGAGACGTTGAGTGGGCCCTTGTAAATCCGGAAGTCGGGGAATGGCATCTCCCTCTCCGGCGTAGAGAAGGTCATACAAGAGGTAAAGCTGATATCCCGTCTCCACGGGATAAAATTGTCGTGAAACACCTGAGTATGCTCCGGAAATACTAGTTGAGAAGCCGCTTGTGGCAGCCATGCTATATGTCCTCGAAGACCCTTGGTATGTAGCTTTTATTTTCCCCCCGGTATGACCGGAAGGTAGGGCAATTAGCAGTGTTCCGTACTTGCGAGATTCCTCGTCAAACCTGGAGAGTGGAAAATGTCAGAGGAAGATCTAGGATCGTTGGAACAGCACAAACACGTCTTGGGTAGTGACAGTCCTGTAGCCAGATAAATATAAAATTGTCCAACTGAAGCAGGAAGGACGTACCCAGAACTAGGTGCACGGATGACAAGTCCAGTCAATTGGTACTGTGCTATAGCATGGTCGCTTGGCACACCAAGGTTTTTGTATATCGAACCACAAACAGTTTTCTTGACCCAGTTATCCCAACTAGGGTTCTCGAACGTGATCTGCTCGCAGAATCAGATTTTCATGTCCGTTAGAAAGAGACCGTATCTTAGGGCAGACCTTACTTGCGGGAAGCTCCCAGTTCCCCTTCTTTCTACTACGGCCTACAGTCGAGATTGCAATAATTTTTTTTGCCTCTTTGTCATCCATAGGCAATCCTATCGAACCAAGCCCCTCAACAGTAACAGAAGGATTTGGAGCATCGGGGAATGCTTCGAAGTGTGCAAATGAACCGTTGAATTCAAACCCTCCTGCAAGGGCGGAGTTGAAGTCGCCCTAGAAGAGATGAACGTGAGCTATCATGAATTTCCCACATGAAGACGCCTGATAATGAAGAAAACCACGTACCCGAATGTCTGTAGACGGAGTGATCAGGGCCTTCTTATCTCGAACTTTTTTTCCAATGTAGCCTTCCCAATCTTCAATAGCGAGAATTTCAGACGGGGGTTCCATGACAGAGTTGAAGGTTGTGGTTCAAGTTGAATAAGGTTATACTTCATGGTCCCACATGCTTGGACAAGAGGCATGTTGGTACGTGCAGCGCGTCACCCAACGCGTCTTAGTCACTCGTAACCTTTGTTGCATCCGATTTGATGTTTACATTGGATTGGATTTGCACAAAAGTGCACATTACGAAGTGTGCTCAGACGGAATACAACTGTCCATACAAGCATTCGAGGAGAAGGGAGCATAATAATATGATGTATACAATACACCTACATACCAGACTTGAGCCAGAAAAATACATATCGTCATTAATACATGTCCAGCTTGATAAGCTACCACGGAGGGTCAACCTTGAGACAGGGAATGAAAGGGACAAATAATGGCTAAGGAGGATATATCGCCCAACAGTGCCCAACACGAGTTGCCATTGATCGCAACTCCAGTTGGGAGTTGATTTGTGCTTTGTCATCGAGACCGACAGCAATATTGGGCAACAACACACCAAGTACTACTACTAGCCTATTATGTAGGTATCAGAGCACTAAACTACACATAAACAACAATAAAAACAAGATAAAGTATAGACAGTGAGAAGTTACGAGTCTCCTCAAGGTTGTCGAGCCTTCTTGGCCAGCGCCGCATCGGTGCTCGTATCAGCTGGTCGTTTTCCGTTGGTAATTGGGCGCAAGGAACCAGCCACTGGAAGAGGGGGCGGCGCCATAGTCCCCGCAAGAACACCCGTCACCCATACATAATCTGTTCCAAGTATTTGTTGCTGCTGAGCGGTGTTTCCCAACAACACGAGTAGCTGTTGGCCCTCTGACTGTTTGCCGGCGTACTCTCCAACTGCAACCATTTTGTCTGRCTTSGTAATCTYTCRRACARGAAGAGTAAGAGCAGGGCATATACAGTWGGRTCAATCTATACACACCACAAGCTGGTGGGGRGAYCCATGCCGAATCGTCTCCCAYTTCATRCCCCAKGTYCGTGTATGAAGCGTGAGGCGATTCTCCAARTGWGTTCGAACAGACTGYCTTTCGCGCACAGTTGTTTCCCGGTTAGAGCTGATTAGGAATGKTGTCARATAGCGCGYGCAATCTCCRCATCCACACCCAACAGCTTGGAGCTGAGCCACAGTGGTGATATCGGCAGGTTTTGGTCCCACTACATGCCTTGCAAATTTCCTCACGACTTCCGCGGCAAAATCAGAAAACGGTGCCTCTGTAAGGGGTAATTTTCGTTGAGACAGAAGTGTCAAAAGGTCTTTGAGAATCCCAGAAAGTCCTTTTCGAATATAAAGAGGTTCCAACGATTTGGGACGAAGCAAGAACTTGTCCATAACACGAGATGCAAAGGCAGGAACCTGCAAATCAAAGCACAATCGGAGCATATCTGTAGCTGCCTCAGTCCGTACATGCGTGTAAGACTGTCCATAGTGAGATCCGGATGTCACCAGTTGGCCAAGGTCGAAATGCGAGATGATTCCTGCGATGCAGAGTTTGAGAAAGATTTCTATTTGTGTCTTCTGTTCGTCAGTCGATGCCTCCGGTCGCAAAGTAGTATGAATCCACTGTGCTAAGCTCTTGAGATGGCCGGGCTGTTTTCCCATCAACTTCGCTTTCTCCGGAGTAAGTCTGAAGATAAAAACAATGAGAAAGTTATAAATGCAGTAATTCAGGTAGACCCACATTTCCTTGAGAACGTCGATAGGACATCCTGTTCCTTGAAGTGCAATCTTGAAAGCCCTACTACCTTCTCCTATGAAATCGACCAACTTATGCGCTGCATGCCGAAAGAAGAGCACAAACGCAGGATCCCCTCGCAGAGCTGGCGTGGCAGTCACCAAGTTCTCAAATCTAGGCGCGAGGGATGCATAGTACTGAGCCGGCGGGAAACGACCATTGACCAATATATCCTTGGTATCCGACATCTTTTGAAAGACATCGCGGAGAACATTGGTTGCATCAAGAGCCACACATAAAGATACGAGTTCATAGACGGAGTCTGTATCGATGACCTCGGATGTTGTAGTACGGGCGTAGCCATTGTATGTTAGTGTCTTGATCGGGAATACAGGCAAGTTTTGTTGGATTTTAGCGAGACTGTCACTGATTAATTGCGATGTTGCATCTTTGTCAAATGACGGAGAGTCTAGAAGAGACATCTCGTGAAGTTGCTTGAGGAACACCGACCACATAGCCACATTCTTAGGCTGAACCACATGGAGTCGGGGAACCAATCTGATATAGACCCAGGATTTCGTCAGGATTCCAGCACTTGGTGTATCATGGAACTTACACATTTTTCAAGAAATCGTTTGCGTTATCCTTCGTTTTGACAAGGCGAAGAACCCAGTCTACCTCCTGGACATCTAGTTGTTGAATGGGTGCCAAGATGAGATCACGATGTTCACAAGCCCATGCGACAACATCTTCATCCTTCTGTTCAGTTGCTGCGGTAAGCAAACGTTCTACCATCTCTCCACGTAGAGCGTTCGATTTGTCACTCAAAACAGCGTGAGAATATCTGGGGGGAAATCCTGAGGAACTATAGAACGTGCAGATGGGGAACCGCTCACAAGTCCTTTATCTTATCCCATTCAAACGCCTGATATGCAGATATAAATCCATCCACACCCACCAGGGCGATGTTTTGGTCGACTCCCGACGCTTTCATCGCACGAACGAACAAGTCCGCATCATTCCAACGATCCGCACTGTCGCGCAAGGCTTGGATTATTCGCTGAAGCTGAGACGTAGTGTGAACAGAGGCTGCTGCACTGCGATGTGCGTCGCACCAGGAAATGATCGCCTCAATATATCTGTTCTCCTTTGCAGATGGCACTTCAGAGACCGAGTTTTGCAGCGCCTTGCAAGCGAAGTCGGTGATATCTCCCGAAGTAAACTTTACTTTCTCTGAGAACCTGGGTGAGATGATAATTGCGGTGCGTCTCCAAGCTTGATATCAAGGTCAGGAGGACTCAAAAGATGATTTATGGAGTCGACAAACTGTGGGTTAAGCTTCCGCACTAAAAACACGGCAATGAGACATATAACAAAAGATCCAAGCCAGCCATAGAATACTCACATCGCGGACGATGCGTTCGAAATCGATTTCTTTTGTGCCCCCAGTAATTGCGCCGTTAATAAAATAATCTGCCGAATCCTCGTATTCCTCAAAGTCTACGTTCAAGCCAACTGCGTTCATGTGCATTCCATCCAGTGCATAGCACTCGAAGGATGCGGAATTATCATCAACTTCGTCCATTTCCAGATCCTTGGGGTCGATATCATCGTCATCATCGCCGTAAGAATCATAGAAACTATATCGCCTCCTGCCGTAGCCACATCCTCCATAACCGTACCCATCCAGAGTTACACCTCCCGACTTGCTGTAAGTGACATGGGCAAGATGCAGATCGAAACCATACGCCTTTGCCAGTGGTGCAAGCTGTGTAAGGACAAGTATGTCCGACCCTTGAAGATCTGAGGCCCTCAAGCTGCGATTCCTGTCATAGGTGCGGCTAAGTAGGCATGCAAACACAGAAGGAGAATGTCCGGTGGAATCTTCGTCTTCTGAATCATCTGAGTCGGTAGGATTTGTTCGACTATTTATCGCCTGCTTCCAAGACTTGAAAGTATGTTGGAGACGCTGAGAAGGCCCTTGCATCTCAGGAAGTCGAGGGATAGTCTGACAATCTCCAAGGCAGAGAAGGTCATACAAGAGATATAGCTGATATCCCGTTTCCACAGGATAAAATTGATGTGAGACGCCCAAGTACGCTGCTGCAATGCTGGTTGAGAAGCAGCCAATGGCGGAGATGCTGAAAGTCTTCGAAGACCCTTGATGTGTAACTGTTATCTTCCCCCCGGTATGATNGGAAGGCAAAGAAACAAGCAGTGTTCCGTATTTTCGAGATTCTTCGTCAAACCTGGATCAAAAAAATCAATATGCATTGAGAGCCAGGAATTCTGATAATGTACAAACGTGTCATAAGTGGTCAAAGTCCTACCAGAGGAGATTAAGCATCTGTTGCAAGTACCAAACCTSAAAAACGTACTCAGAAGTGGGCGCACGAATGACAAGTTTGTTCAAACGACATTGTGCTACTGYACGGTTGATTGTCACATCAAGATTTTTATATACTAAATTGCAGACAGTATTCTTGACCCAAGTGTCCCAACCATAATTCTCGAAGGACACCTGTTTACCGAATGAGTTTATCGTTCCAGTCAAGGAGGAGCTTGAACATGGTGCAAACCTTGCTTGAAGGGATTTCCCACATCTCTTTCTCGCTGTTCTGTCCTCGGGTCGACGCTGCGATGATATGCTTCGCTTCTCTGTCATTCAGAGGCAGACCTATTGGGCCTATCCCCTCGAGAACAAGACATGGATTCGGAGCGGGGGAAAGTGTTTGGAAGTGGGCAAAGACACCGTTGAAATCGAACTTTCCCGCAAGGGCAGAGTCAAAACCACCCTAGAAACCCCAGGTCAGTTACTTTCCATGAAAAGCAAGACCGAATGCACATACTTTGATGTCTGTGGACGCAGCAATCAGAGACTTCTCGTCTCCAATATCTTTTCCAGCGTAACTTTCCCACTCTTCAATTGCAAGAATCTCATCCTGTGGATCCATTAAACTCGGAGGTCGCGGTTCTTCGACTAGGATCGGCGTGCAGGGTGACAAAGCGCGTCGCGTCACGTAACGCATAGGATGTGTGGCGTCAGGATGACATTAGCACCGAACAATTCTCCCAGATTGTTGACGTCTCGTAAACTTTTCCCGCTTACCTCTTGCTCCCAAGCGGCATANTTTTTTACCATTCCGAGCTCCCCAACCGTTAGTTCCCTCCCATTTGGCCTTGTCATCTGAACCAGCCATCAACGATGGACGAAACTGAAAACCGCAGCAATATGTGATTATTAGGCATTCGTACTACACATAAACAATATTCAAAATGCACTATCAATAATAAAAAATACAGTCAGTAGAAGGCCGCGAGTCTCCTCAAGCTTGCCGAGCCTTTTTAGCCAGCGCCGCATCGGTGCTCGTGTCAGCTGGTCGCTTTCCGTTGGTGATTGGACGCAAGGAACCAGCCACAGGGAGGGGCGGCGGAGCCATAATCCCCGCAAGGACTCCCGTTACCCAGACGTAGTCTGCGCCAAGTATTTGTTGCTGCTGAGCGGTGTTTCCCAGCAGTGCAAGCAACTGTTGGCCCTCTGACTGCTTACCGGCATATTCTCCCACTGCGACCATCTTGTCTGGCTTTGTTATCTATCGAAAATGGTAGCTAAGTCAACAGAACCCTCAGCGAATAATAGTTTTCTTACCAGTAGCTGATGGGGAGAGCCCTGTCGGATCGTCGTCCAAGTAACTCCCCATGCTTGGGTCGGCCGAAGGCGTTGTTCCAAATGAACGCGGATATTTTGTTTCTCACGAACGTTCACCCGACGTTCTGCACTCGTGAGGAATGGCACAAGATAAGTATTGCAGTGCCCGCAGCCACATCCTACAGCCCTGAGTTGGGCTATGGGTACCACATTGGTGGGTTTCGGTCCAACGACATGCCTCGCAAACTTCCTCACCACCTCTGCCGCAAAGTCTGAATATGGCGCTGTCGTAAGGGATGCCTTGTGCTGGTTCAAGAAAGATGGGAGTCCCTTCAGTACGACTGCAAGCCCTTTGCGGATGTATGTCAGCTCCATCGATTTGGGACGAAGGAGAAACTTGTCCAGAACACGAGCTGCAAATGCTGGAACATTCAGATCAAAGCACATTTGCAGCAAATCCATGCCGCTCTCGCTGCGTCCAGACAGGTAGTGATGATACCCGTACCCCGGAGTTTGCAACTGGTCAACATTGAAGTGTGATATCACTCCGGCAATACACATCTTAATAAGGACCTCCACGCGTGTTTTCTGCTCTGTGGTCGTTGCAGTGGGTCCTAGCGTGCCAGAGATCCAGCTCGCAAGGACCTTGAGATGCCCCGGCTGCTTTCCCAGCTCCTTAGCCTTGTCAGGAGTGAGTCTGTAACATCGGAACAATTGAGTCCAAAACCTGACAAGAGGCCGATCGTAAACTCACATTTCTTTGAGTAACTCAATAGGATTCCCTGCTCCTCTGACGGCGACTCGGAAGGCGATGCTAGCATCACCCGTCGCATCGACAAGTGTTTTGGCTGCATGCTCGAAGAATAAAGTAAATGCGGAATCGCTCCTCAAGGCTGGGGTCGGACGTAGCAGTTCGTCTAATTTAGTAGTCAGAGCGGAGTAGTATTGAGACGGTGGGAATCGATTGGTCTTTGTGGCGTCCATGCTCTTAGTGTCCCACATCTTTTGGAAAACGGATTGCAGGACATCGAAAGCTTCGAGAGAGGTGCACAACGCAACAAAGTCATAGATAGACTCGATATCAATGACCTCTGGGGACACACCATAACCTGGATATGTTCGTGTTTTTGTCGGAAATGCAGGCATGTTCCATTGTATCTTTAAGAGGCAATCTCTTGTTATCTGCGCCACAGCAACTTTCTCGAATGCAGGGGGTTCTGAGGAAGACATATCTCGTATCCTCTTGAGAAGCATGCTCCATACAGGCATGTTAGTGGGCTGGATTTCGTGAAGCCGAGGAATGAGACTAAGGGACGTATCTCGTCAGTAGGATTGCAATGAACGATAGGGATCTGTGAGCTTACACGTCTTTCAAGAATTCGTCGGGGTTATCCTTGGACTTCACAAGGCGAAGAACCCAATCCACTTCCATGAGATCAAGTTGCCGGATTTTGGCCAGGATGAGGTCGCGGTATTCATGAGCCCACGCAATGACGACCGCGTCTTCTTGCTCAGTCGCTGCTGCGAGCATACGCTCAACCATCTCACCACGAAGAGAGTTAGACTTCTCGTTGAGAAGGGCTGCAGAGTACCTTCGATGCGGTCGTCAGCTACCCAGTTCAAGGCTCGATGCTCAAATGATACATCTGCTTACAATTCCTTTATCTTGTCCCACTCGAATGCCTGGTATGCAGAGATGAAGCCGTTGACACCCATCAAGGCGATACTCTGATCGACCCCGGAAGCTTTCATAGAGCGGACAAAAAGGTCAGCATCATTCCACCGGTCTGCCGTATCTCGTAGGGCTTGGATGATTCGCTTGAGCTGAGCACCGACCACATCGCCTTGGTAAGGTGCAACCAAAGTATTGACCTGAGTACTATTGACTGCTGCACGGCGATGCGTTTCGCACCACCCGATCACCGTCTCGACGAAACGATTCTCCTTCTCCGAGGGGGCTTCTGACAACGAGGAGCGCAAAGCTTTACAGGCGAAATCCGTAATCTCCCCTGGTTCAAAGGTTATCTTCTCTGAGTACTTGGGTGAGATCACGATGGCGCTGTGTCGGTAAGCTAGAAGTCCTTGTCAGAATTAATAGCACGGGAAGCACAAGGNAGGAACGGACTGTATGTCAGGATACC
Organism: Chondrostereum purpureum; assembly: GCA_004354395.1. Taxonomy (NCBI): domain Eukaryota; kingdom Fungi; phylum Basidiomycota; class Agaricomycetes; order Agaricales; family Cyphellaceae; genus Chondrostereum; species Chondrostereum purpureum. The sequence continues at coordinate 10,591 of LBLO01000110.1, forward strand.
AGACTGGGATAATAGGGGTCCAATTAGTATTGTCACTCTTAGTAAGGTGCTTGAAGCTAACAAACCTCTAACCCCGTGCGTTCAAACTCCCTCTCCATGTCGTCTGTGAACTCCCCGTTCACGAAATAGTCAACTTCTTCCTCAGAGTCGTCTGAGCTCGCCAAACCGGTGGACTTCATAGGCATTCCATCGAGGGCAAAGCATTCGTAGGTCGTGATTGTCTCATCCACGTCGTCCATATCCACGTCATCAGCATCGATTTCATCGGGGTAATCTTCCTCGTCTTCATCTTCGTAGTCACCGTAGTGATCACGGCCATAATATCCACCCCACCCACTGCCTATGCTTTCGAAGGTGGCAGTACCTGACTCTGTGCGTGTGACATTCGCAAGGTGTAAGTCAAAGCCGTATGCTTTCGCTAATGGCGCGATGTAAGAAAGGATAAGTCGATCGGAGCCTTGGAGGGAAGTGGCCTTGAAATTGGCGGTGTCCTCGTAGTTGTGGTCAAGCAAGCATACCAACGCAGGTGGTGGAATGGCAATTATTTCTTGCTCTTCATCGACGTCAATAGGAGTGTTCTCGTTATCTAATGCCTGCTTCCAAGATCTAAAGACTTGTTGTAGTCGTTGTGCTGGCCCTTGCATCTCAGGAAGTCGCGGTATTGCTGCACCGTCTGCGAGACAAACAAGGTCGTATGTCAGATAAACCTGGTAACCAGTCTCGACGGGGTCAAATTGGCGGGTAACCCCACAGTATGCCCCTACAATGCTCGTTACAGAAGCGCTGCTATGATCAATGTCGAATGTTCTCGTCGTTCCTTGATGTGTGGCTTGTATTCTTCCGCCTAAATGAAGCGAAGGAAGTGCAATAATCAAAGTCCCAAATTGACGTGATTCTTCACTAAATCTATGAGCGAAACAGTTTCAGAGTTTGAATAGTAGAAGAAGGAGCTTCACGAACGCATCATAGCTAGTCAAAACCCTAGGGTTGTTCACATCAGTGTTTTGATAGAGTTTGGAGATGAGAAGAGGGAGACGCACTCAGTTTGAGGGCCACGAATGACAAGTTTCTTGAGGCGACACTCAGTCAGCGAGCGATTGACTCTGACGTCGAGGGCGTTGTACAATGGCCCGCAGACAGATGTTTTCACCCATGTGTCCCAAGCCGGGTTCTCAAAGGAGATCTATTCGCTAGGTTAGATGTACCAGTAGCTTTGATGTTATAGAATACGCACCTTGGTCCCAGAGAACTCCCAAGTGTCTTTTTCTTTATCCTCCCCTACAACCGATGCACTGATAATGACTTTCACTTCTCTTTCATTGAGCGGCACTCCTATCGAACCCAGTCCTTCAAGCTTAAGAAACGGATTTGGAGCATCCCCATATGTATAAGAGTGTGCAAAGACACCGTTGAAGTCGAAACCGCCCTGTATGGCACAGTCGAAGGCATCCTAGAAGATGGTTGCAGCTGGTCTGTTACAATATTTCTGAAAAAGAGGACTTCTAATGACGCACTTTGATGTCGGTCGACGGAGCAATCAGAGGTTTCTCATCCCCAATATCCTTTCCAGTGTAGCTCTCCCAGTCCTCAATAGCTTGAATTGCATCCGGCGGATCCATGCACTGTTGAAGGTCGCGGTTAATGGACAAGTTGGAACTTTGTTCCCACGCGCTTGGACATGAGACGCGTGCCAAGTGACAAAGCGCGTCGCGTCACAGTGCGCGTTTCAGCCAATCAGAGTCAATTCTGCAGGCAATATCTATCAAATAGTGTGTATGTGTACAATGCAATGTATGTATGTATGCAGACTAGAGTTACAGTTGGGCCAAAATTCCAGCGTCCTTATCGTCCATTCGAAACAATTTCCAGCGTGTAGAGTTATGTGTATTTGCGCCGAAGCCAGCAAAACGTCGAGAGCAATCAGGAGCAGCAAGGTAACAACAACGTTCTTTCGTGGGATAGTGAGTGACTTGAATGAGCTCCTTCCTAGTGACGGTAGCATGGGAACATATACCATTTAGTTCGATGATGATAGCAGAATCAGTAGAGCATGCGGCAGGGTATAACGTCAAGAATTTTCCAGCGTTCATTCGGCGAGGTCGACTCCAGGTGCAACAGAAATCTTGACCTTCTTGCTTGATCGAGGTTCCATGTCCGAGTCCGAAGTCAAGTCAATTATCCGCTGGGGCAGTACTGGTAGCGACTCCTCCTGGGTCTCGAAGTCTAGCATCTGATCTCTTGACCTCTTGTTCTTCTACAGGTCCCAAACACATAAGAAAATCATCCACAATACATTGATTGGTCTAACACACCCGTGGAATATCCAGAAGGCGCGTCTCCACCTCATAGTCGGGGTTGAAGTAGTCCTTGTACGCCTGTGAGTTCATCGACGAACGGTTGAAAATGAATTTTGTTTTGGCCGTCCTTCGTGGCTTGGCCTTCGTTTTTCCCTTCGTCCTTGTCCTGGTCTCCGTAAATCCGAGGTCGTCCACCGTTGTTATTTCCTCTAGAATGAAAGCTGAAAACATGTGAGTATCCGGACGTCACCGAGCAAGACTTCAAAAANGCTACCTTCAGCTTCCAGTCTCTTCCAAAGCGGTCGAGCGAGCAAGTTATCCGATCCTAACATAGGGAATGGTTGACATTTAACTTGAGCACTAATAAATATGAGGGTAATCATACCAAGATCCTTTGCAAACATCGCAACAGTCGGAGAATTATGTGTTTCAACAACTTTAATAGCACGCCTAGTCATTTAATTTGAGCCCATAACATGCACAATGAAGAAGACGGCACACCTGAATAGCGCAAGGTCCTTAAATTTGCTGACCACCGTTGGGTACAAATCTAGTTTGATGAGTTCCCATGAAGGGTCGGCTTTGATCCGACAGTCGAAACAGATGAACACGGCTGGGAGACGACTATCGCGAGTAGAGTGGTACCTGTAGAGGGTCAGCCACGACTAAACACGTTAATTTAACACCGATGGGTCGACGTACCCCATGCACCTGTGTTGGATTATCAGAAAGAGACTACACAAAAACGGATGGACACTGACCAGACATGGTACCAACGATGACAGCCACCTTCACATTGGCATGCTTCCTCGTCCTCCTACATCCATTGAAAGTTAGAAATCCCGGAACTAACCAGATTTTGAGTGGTACTCGCATCAATACCGCACTCGCAATCTATCGCTTCCTCTTCGGGCTTTGTTTTCCTCTCTTCCTGAGGGCAGACGTCGAATGACTGAATGCTATCATATCCCAGAGCCTCCGGCAACTGTGTTTCCATGTCTATGTCATGTTAGTATAGTTACGATACAAACTAATAGACGTTCACCAAGCATCTCGGAGTCCTGGATGGTCTGCATATTGTTGATAACAAGTTTCTCCAGCATCTGGGTATTCAGCTCGTCTTCGTCGCGCACACTTGTAGGAGGCGAGACGATAGTATCTGAAGGTACTGCTCTGGCCTTCGGTGTTAGAAGTAGACTTTCATCCCCCATGGTGGACAAAGAACTCCCGCGTCCGTGATCAGACATCCCAAACGTCTCTGGGTTATTGTCATTAACGGGTTGCGTCTGCTCAATGTCCATTGCAGGCAGTGCTTTTGGTATGAGCTAGGTGAAAGTCAGTTTTAGAGAGGAAAGTCCAAAATCATTGATGTGTACCATGTCAGAGAGACGCGTCGGAACTACTTGCGGAATGCCGCAGAAATGGGAATCCTCCGCTGCATCGACCTGCATCGGAACAGGAGCCTGTATGGGCTCGATAACGCCCGTCTCGTTGCGCACCCCAAGGGGGACCATCTCCCGAGTGCCAGGAGTATAGTCGGGATCATCATCACCTTCAGCGTCTGCATCAGCTGAAGGCGGGACATCAATCTCGNCTGTCCACACAATGTTCCTCGACTCCGCATCCTGCATCTGCTTAGCTGCTTGCTCTGCACGCATGGAAGCTTCTTGAGCAGGGGTAAGACACGGAGGAGGGGCAGAACGAGATGTGACTCCAACGAACGGTTCATCGTCGTGCTCAGTAGATGAAGGAAGATAGGTTGCGATAGATGTGACGCTCACGTCCACACTGGACAGCATCTGTCAGCTTGACCTCTTACTATAGTAAAGCATTACACACGCATGATGCCCAGTCTCCAGCTTGCCAATACTCCATCTATCTGGCACTTCATCCATTTCGTGCGTCATAAAATACCATTTGTCTCTTTCGACGTCTCCAGCAACGAAATGAGGGGGTTCATAATCCGATGGAGTCTCCTCAGTATAAAATACTTTGAAGGTTGCAAACCGTCGTTCTAGGTAGGGATAGGTTGAACAAAAATCATCGACTATGGATCAATAAACGCACTGGGTAGAACATCCATCTGTGTCATGGAGGCGATCAAAGTTTTCAAAAGGGCCTAGACATAGGAATGAGTGAAATGCTGGCCGAGTCACTGGCATCCTGGTTGACCTTGACACTCCGCTTGACGTCCTTCAATGTCGGTAATTTGCCTTGGGCAATAGCGTTTGCCACCGGATCTTCTTCGGAGCGTTTCTTCCCTGAATTTGGAGTCTCTTGTCTGAACGTCATGATAGGAACCTTTGTGTTGGTTCCAGGGATGGCATGATACTGGGAGAGATGGTTCAGTTTACAATGATAACTAAGACCAGTAAGCCCATCATACCTGGAAATTGAACGTATATGCTTCTACCATGCTATAACACAGTTAATGGTCTGTATTTTGAGGCATATATGCGCTCACTTCTTTGGATCTTTGCTATCCTTATATCGTAGTGTCAGTGTGGACAAACGAAACGCATATATGATGGTAAACTCACCAGATAGATGCCGAAAATGAAGGTGCGCAAGTATTGTTTTTGTAGTGCATCAAAGATTCCATACTCCTACGAAGGTGCGTTAGCATGTTATCGACCAAGATGATTCATGCCTACCAAGTAATTCAGGATCCTGTCGGCTTCATCGGTATATCCACGAGCCATACTCTGTAAAGAGTAAGGGAGATAGTTCATTTCAACGCGGGACACTTGCCATTATCTTGAAACCGTTGACGTGCCGACCCGACGCGCTGCCCGGAGAACTGGACTGAGACGATTGGAAGGATCCCGTAGGATCTGACGCGTCTGTAGTGAAATGGCCTGTTTGGAAAAATAAATACAGAAAGATGAAAAGAGAAGTTATATTTCTCACTCTCTGTGAAGTTTTCGTGAGGTAGAAGATCCCTGAACATCGATCACTATGTACACTCCGCGTCAGACAAAGCGGGATAGCTACCGCATGAAAGTGATACAACCGAGGCCAGCTTTAAGCAAAGTTTGCACTGATGCTAGGCTTTGTTGGTGCGTAACAGTCTGGACCTCGGTGCGGTGCGCCTGAGCTTGCATGATGAGAGTTCTGGTCAAAAACTAAGAAAGTCAAAGTGTGGGACGAATTGACGATCACTCTGAACACGCGGTAAATGACACGTGATTGGACCTTTGATAAGATTGCGACTCCGGTCCAGCCAGTTCATGACTTGAACATCAACCATAACTTTGACGCACAACTCAAGTCCAGGTGCTGAGCTTTTTACAGATTCGGAATTATGCACCTGCTCATTATGGCATTGCATCCACGTATCTTTCAAGTAACGAACTACCACTACCAAGCGAGCTCTGCTTCACCAAATCCCCCATTTCACCTTCTACGGAAATATCTAGACAAGTTGGGGATCCACTATCCAGTTTACCGTACAATCCAAGTCCCGGGGGCTCAAGACCGGAAATGCAGACTTAGGTTGTTCAGCCTTATAGGCCGATTTGTCTGTAGATGTGCGGAGTATCCATCATCCATCACCCAAATTCGATGAAGCTGCTTGCTCTTCGGCTCGAGCGCTCTTCTCCTTCTCTTCTCTCCATTCGTCTATTTGGGACAAGTTGTAATCGGGCTGCCTCTTTGGATTTTGCAGAACTTGTCGCTCTACATGTCTGCCGTTCCGAAGTACTCTTGTTAGAGGACAACTTGTTCTCGAATACTCCTCATAATTTCTTCTACGTCATATTTTTCAAGCAAGAAATTCTACGACATCTAAGAGAGCTAAACGTGACTAGTTACTCTNNTGGTCCAAGGTTTTCCCGACAGCTAGGCTCTACAGTGCGGCGCATGCCGAAGTTACAGACAGAGACTCGTCGCTCTCACTGCTATTTACAGACCGGGGGGGGGGGNCGTAAAAAACCTGTTTTATTGAAAACCCATCGATGAAACTATCTAGGTCCAAGTTTCTTTGAGAATGGTTTACAGCCGTATTCTATAGGAGGGGGTCCCATTGTTCTTATTGACGGTTGTACAGTTGCCACACGGTATATTTGATCACTGGAATTCTGCTACGTTTGTATCCAAACTTCCTAAAAACTATTATTTCTATCCAAATATATATATGTTACGATATATACTCGTGAAAGCACCTGCTCCCTTTGAGGAACNNCCGTCCCTCCTGCCCAAATTCGGACGGATATCGACACAGCCACCGAWGGATATACAAACGACAAATTACGTTTGACTGAGTTCGGTAGTCAACCACCATATTCAACTGCCACTACCAGCTAACCTCCTGCGTTGCCAAGCGGGCTGACACTGGGAAATAGCTACTTGTTTTCTGTTTAGGATACAAGGTACATACTTGTTCCTTTCTGCATTTGTTCGCAGCGATTGAATCACGCAGGTACAACTGTACTCTGCGATAGACGTCTCCCGATTGTGGAACTTCCTCCAACTTCCTCAGTTACTATAACCAAATATGGAGCACGTTTCATTTACCGATGACCAAACCCTTCTTCAGAACTCCACTACGGTTGATGATACCACAACTGTAGCCGTAGTCCCGACACTCGAAGCTATTCACGCTACTTTACAACAACGGAGAGAACCAGGAACCGTAGAAAACTCCTCCACTATCCCTTCGCCTGTTCACCGACTCCCTGTAGAAGTATTGCAGGACATTTTTATTCATGTTCGCGATACAGAGTTTCTCAAACCTCCTCCCCTCATAGTCGACCAAGAACTCTGGAAACTATCACAAGTTTCCAAGATATGGAGAGATGCTGCAATTGTATTTTCTGCCCTATGGTCCTCCGTGCATTTGGATTTGGACAGGTTTACGCCTGCCAGTTCATTCACTCTTTTCTATGACTGGGCCTCATCATGGTTTCAGCGCTCTCGGCAGTCTCCCATTTTCCTTTCCGTGCGCTGGAAGACCTCGTCGTTCTCTTACGGTGATATAACACGATTAGGTGATCTCCTCATTTCTCACCTACCTCGGGCGGAACGCGTTTACCTAGAAGTCGATCGGTTTTGTCTCATCGAGACGTTCGCATATCGATCAGCTCATGGACTACTCGCAAATGTACGAGAGGCTTGCATAATAGGCACCGCTATTGAGAAGCTGTCTGCCTGGCAGCTCGAGCCTATCTTGCATATGCCGAAAGTCCAGAGACTCACCGGCTCCCCGGCAGTCTTATCCAAAGGCGAAGGTGGATATGACAGTGTCACAGAGTTTGAGGCTCTAGGGGGCGCTCCGCACGAGCTGTTAGAAGTCCTTCCCAATATGCAGAAGCTTCAGCAACTAAATTTCCAGCCTCGTACGATCTCACTGGGTCGNCTGAACTCAGCAATATTCGCGCGACCCACAGTACTCGAGCATGTCACTAAGCTTTCTTTACGCTGTATCCCTCGCATGGAAGACGAATTATCGCCCTTCCTCAGATGTTTGCATTTCCCTCGCCTTCATTCAGTGGATATCAGAGGCACCGGCGGGCATCTCTGTCTTCTGGCACATGCATTCGACTGGAAAAGTATCAAGAAGCTAACCCTCGAGGTCACGGAAAGAGGCTGTTTTGATGTCCTTCGTCAATGCGAACAACTTGAAAGTCTTTCACTTCTGTNCCCCACTGGCCACGACGATGTCGTCAGTGATATACATGATCTCTTGAAGCATACACCTGGTGACTCGTTGGTAATGCCGAGCATGAAAAGTTTGGTCATCACACCCTCTGCGCAGGTTGTGGTGACTCGCTGGATATATATACAGATAGAGGGTCGAGATTTGTGTATCATGGTTTTTCCTAATTACTAGTTGGCTTGGTGAGCACCATCTTCAATCCACTAGATTTATTCAGTTTCCAACCCAAACATTTTGAGGCCGTTGATCCGCAAATATCAAGAGCAGCGTGAATAGCTTGATGAAAGTGTGTCACTGTCCACAACAGGGTGATTTCGAAGAATGATGAGGGAGGGAACTGGTTTGGAACACCTGTGGCAGACGAAGTTTCTCTCTGGCCTCATCTTGCTGGGCTTTCCTTATTTTATCTTCTAGTAGTTTTAGTATCTAAATAATGCATAATTCTTGATAAGGCTGCCTGGTCCAAGTTCCACCTCTAATTAGTTGATCCTGTAGAACGGCTAAGTAAGTCTGCAAGCTGGTTAATTTTCTGTTCTTGAAAACTTGAGCTTCTCTAGTCTCTAATTGATGGAGAATACATGGTTGTGTAGACATAGCGTTACCGTTAGGAGTTTCGATTGAGAGAGCAAAAGCTACCGTAGAAAAAAAGTACGCGAGTTAGTAGCGCGAACCTTTAGAGATGCCGATTCTAAACATTCCTCGTTATTCCTGCCTCGGATGCAGGATGCATTGGCTGGATGGTTCAATGTATAGCCAGGGTCGGTCCCAGGAGATAAGATGAAAATGTTACATACAGCCCCATAAGCTCGCGAATGAGCATGCTATCCGCACGTTTGCAGATATGACCGAGAATTCTTCAATTGCCCCCTGAGGGTAGGTGGCGCCGGAATTCTGCATGTKTGTTGGGCGGAGAGGCATCTACCTACTCAAGATTAACAGACCATGCTTTCCGGTGGATACCTATGGGCACTGGACTAACCATGATCTCATTTTCCTCTCTTGTTTGAATAGAAATAGATGCGCATTCAGCTCATGTCGAGCCACAATATTTATACACATCATATAATAGTATAGAATAACAGTTTCAACTATTTATTTGCCGTCCCCATACTGTAGCCACAGATCTTTTCGAAGTTCGTGCTTCTCCCAATCTCCAATCGGCGACGGGTCGAAATACGGAATAATGCTCAGACTCTCCAACTTGGGTAGCAATGGGTTCTTACAACGTGTATCGGAAAACCACCTTTGGATTCCTGAAATGTAACGATGATGAACCCCTTCTTTGGTGCACTTGATCACTAGAGTCCAAAGGGATAAACACATAACAAAGACAGTATACCAATAGCAATACCCCTCCTCATCAACGAATTCCTCTACGTCGAGTGTCAGGTGTTTCAGGCGGTGCCAGGGAATGATCTCATCTAAGTTTTCGAACGGCTGGAGATGCGACAAGTGCAATGTGACGAGGTTAGGGAATGCGAAGTCTGAAAAGAACCACCCCAACTTCTTCTCGCGGCGTCCATCATAATACTGCAAGTTCATACTGAGAGAAGTGAGATCCGCAAGGACAATTGGAAATTCCAGCGAACATTGCGCCCCCTGCCGTCGGAGCCCCCAGCTGTGAATGTGCAGACTGATATGTCGGAGTTTGGGCATACGAGAAAGTACGCTCAGATGGTCAGTGTAAGTACCCTCAGTCCATGAGCCACCTGACCCCCGGAACACTTCGACGTTGTCGAAATTCGCCCGGGTCTTGCATAGGGTCTTCGGGTTAGCACAAATCTCCTTGAGAAGCGGCATTCCCTTGAAAAAAGACTGGATTTGGGCAGCGTCGGCATCGTGTATGCAAGAATCATCTCTCAAGTCAATCTCTTGGACATGAGGAAGCGTCATCGAAAGAATACGGTCGCGTAGATCTGCATCATGTACATCGAGGCTAAGTCGTGTTGCGCGGTGAAAATGAGAAGAAACTATGTCCACGAGAGGTTGCCAATACCTGCGGCCGTTCTGGTGGATACAAAATGAGGGGAGCGTTGCTGAGGACCGTTGGAGTCGCAGCGTCAGCAATCGTGAGAGCCCTTTACAAGCTGTGCCCGGAAGCTCGCCTGAATAAATCACTATATCTGCCATAGTGAGGATGTACCCAAAGCTGCACGACGCCAGGCTTTGCAGACATACGACAGGACCCAGGNTCCCCGAGATACGTCTAGCGAATGCGGCTCATCCCAAACGTTGTCTTCACGGAGGTGAAGAAATATTTCTTGGAGGATTTCGAAGGGGATTCTTCGAATAGGAGATAGGATAGATTTGAGACGCGTATGAGAGTGTTGGAGTGAGTTCATCTCCCCTTGANGCTTCGCTATCCTGATGTTGAGTTGTCGAATTTTGTTATCGGTAGTTGTTATACGGGACTGCACAGTTGGAATGTCACTGAAAAGTGGAGGTTCGTTGGAAGATATAAGTTGGCTAATACGAATGGGACGAGTTGCCATATTTGGTGCGGGCTTCAAGGTCGTGGTGGTTGAAGAGGAAGCAGGTTTGTTTCCGGAAAACGCTCGGCGCTGATATCTGGGCACCACGTGAGTGATCGGGACAGCCGGCCCGGGTGACATTAACTCGGGTCTCTAAGATTCAATTTAAGCTCCAAGGTTCATGCATCATGAGTCAGAGACTCGGATTTCGTTCGAATTCATTGCACATCTCCAGGACTTAGTGGATGTTAGAACTACAGCTAGTACTGTGGATAAATATGGATACTCTCTTCAACGAACGCTCTCGTTCTCTCTTCATCGATGACGAACCGTCTGTAGATTGGTATAAATAGGCCGGATGCCGCAAAGGCAAATCAAGAATCCAGGCTGGCATAGGCTGGCATCTGCGTTATCTATATACAAAAGTTGCATGGCATACAGTTGCTGCAATAGCATGGGGTTTTCTCGCAGTTTATAAGTGCGAAGCATGCATGGATCATCTGGGGAGTAAAGGGCGTCATGAATGTTCAAGGGGACACAAGTGAATACTTCGCGTGCACTGTAAAGCCTCGTTGTAGAATAGAAGAGCGATATATTCACATCCTGGTGGAGCTAATGCGAGATCTAGTATCACCAGCTAGAGGTGCATCTATGAAGGGTTGAATATACACGGAGTCGCCACACCGCTGGTCTTTAATTGCCGAGCCTTTCGTGGAAGGACTCCTTCCGGTTTCCTATTTTTGAAGGGTTTTAGGGATTTTCGTTCTGCTCATAAATTGTTAAACGAGAGAAAATAGTCGTTGGTGGAGTTCCAAGGCACAAGAAGAAGAAACCCTAACCTCATCATATGTTTTGTGACGCAGAACATATGAAATCGGTCATCAAGGGGTCARGGGGCTAGAGTCACGGCCGATTGTGCAGCATGGCCTAGTCGCAAACCACGACGTCCCTCCACTTTTCCTTATTTTACGCTTGTTTCGTGTAGGTTCCCCACCTTTCCTCCCGTTCATTTTGTGCTCGGAGTATATTACGCTTATACTAAAGCGATGTCCGGTAAGTCTCGCTTCTTGTCTTTCGTGGGAGAGGCGACACATTTGTGACGTCTCATTGGTTTGTCATTATCCTTGGGAGATGATCGGCTTCGCATGCATGGCGGCGAGGCCCTATCTTTTTATCCTTTGCCTTTACATTTCATGTCTTCCTCATTCCCATTTCCGACCTCTTCTACTTTTTCTTTTTCTGAATTAACGAGCTCAATAGACACGACCACTGATATTTTTCCTTCTACTTCTTCTTCTGCATTCTCCACAGACATCCCGTCAGATACCACCTCTGCGGTGGAAACTACTCAGATAACCTCCGAACCTCCCACGTCTTCGCAGCCTACCTCTGAGCCGACAAACGAACCAACGACTGAGCAACCAACTCAGCAGCCCACAGATTCTGGCACTACTGTAGATCCTGGAACGACTGAGCCCGGCACTACTCCCACCGATGTCAGCACAACCTCAGAAACGACCGCTCAGCCAACAACAGATCCTGGCCAAGCATCACAGACTTTATCGGCAGAATCCTCTGTGATCACCACTCCACTGACGACTGTCATTGAAACTACAATAGTGTAAGTTGCGCCCCCTGATTCTCTTGTTGTTTTCCCTTCTGACTGAGTTCGAAAGCAGTCAGACGAACAGCCAAGGTCAAGTCGTGACTACGGTAGTTTCCACATCTTCTACAATTCCTGCGGGCTCGACTATCAGTGCAACAAGCAATGGCGGCAGTTCGAGCAACACAGGCGCAATCGTTGGTGGTGTCGTCGGAGGTATGCAATATGTATCACCTAACCTGGGATGACATGCTCATTTCCACACCAGGCCTAGTCGGGCTTGCAGCCATAGGGGTTCTTGTCTGGTTCCTCCTCCGCCGAGCACGGCAACGACGTCTCGAGAAGGAGTTCGATGGCAACTTCGACCCTGATAGGATCGTTGCTGAGCGACCGATATCTTACGGTCAACCTTCTACCTCTGGTCCCGGAACGCTCCCCGCTCTCGATGTCGGAGAAGAAGATGATGGAATGGGCGGCCGACTCAACGCGACAACTGTCGGCGGTGGGGTTGTCTCACCCTACGCTCTCTACCAGCCTACACAAGGTCAGCCACCCCAAAATGACCCTCGGACACATAGCCCGCCTCCTATGTCTCAGTACTCGAACACGCACTCTGATGGCTACCCAATGTCTGCCAGCACAACTTCATCATACTACAACCCCTACTCACAACCACCAATGCCGCACGCATTGGTGCCTGGGATGATGCAGACGCCGAGTGGGCCCGGAAGCACGAGCAATAGTGAACATTCTGGAGGGGTCGTGAGAGGGACCAAGGAGAGAGAGGCAATGAGTGGAATGCGCGTGGCGAACCCGACACATGAAGATAGGGATCAATATCTGCGTGATGGCCCCAGCCGTGATGTCTTGGTTCACCAAGATGGCGGCAGGCTCGGGCAGGACGAGATTCCACCGACATACGATAGCATTCTACCGTGAGTAAAACGTCTTCTCCGGTTGACTTGACCTAACGTTCCTTCTCAGAAATGAAGCTGGTCCTAGCGCAGGCGGTTCATCAGCAGGACAGAGAGCGCGAGAAGAAGCTGCTAGAGGCGATGTCAAGCAACATCCCCCATCACCTTGATTATGACACGGACACATAAAAACTGCAAGCATCATATGGACTGTCTTGTCGTTCTTGTTTTCCCTTTTTAATATATTACATTGACTGCATATTGGCATTTGTTTGGATGTACTTTTTAACTACTATTCCTTCTTGCTATGAATGACATGCTTCATCGTTCATGAACCTGTACTATAGCAACAATCCGCCAGAACAAAAACTAACCCCTCAATGAGTGCTTGAGAGCTTGCATATCAAGCAAAGATCCTTTCGTCATGACCACAAGCTTTCCCCATATCTACCAACCCAATGCTTTTGTCAATGTCCTGAGTTTGCCTCTTGGATTGGGCTATACTAGAGCTTTGAAAGACATCGGTGGAATTGACAAGTCGAGCGACTACACGCGCAACGGCATGTGTAATGACAAGCCACGCTTCATGGGAGATATTGTCCATGTTATCACAGGGCGTGTGGTAGCAATTATCACTGAGAGCAATCAGTCTATGTGTTGAATTAATACAGAGGCGCAAGGGCTTACTATGGTTCTCCAGCAACCCCTCCAAAGATAGCCGCTTGTGCCTCAGTCTTGATGACCTCAGCTCCGGTGAAGATACCTCCGCTAGGAATCCCGGCAGCGAGGAAGGGTTCATAGTCTGAGCGTCCAGTGAAGGGATAGGTAACGTATGGGACACCCTGGGCATTGAAATCCTCTTGGAATACTGACAGGATCCAGATATGAGAAAGGAATAAGTGCATAGAAGAGTGAACATACGTTGCTCCATTACTGCATCGCCGGGGGATGGTGAACGAGTGTTATTTCCGCCACTGTTATCGCCGTCATGAATTCCGTAGATGTAGTTGGGAGAGCTGTAACAAGCGATAGATTGAGACCAGCGTCAAGATGGAAAGATGGTCAAACATACGCAACCATGTCATTCTGGAAGTTTCAGTCAGCACTTCTAGGAACGCAGCTTTGTAGCAGACACACGTTAATATAAGCGGCAATATGGGAGCGTTCCTCTGCAGAGAGGCTATTGACGTAGAAGGTTGCTCCACTGCAACGTAACTGTTTGGACAAGTGGAAATAGAGTTTTGAGCAGCGACTTACACAATCACCAAATTCTTCGCCCGTCCACCAGCTGAATCTAACTGAGTTAGGTTGTCTTTGGCCAGCGGGAGCAGAAGGTGGCTCGAGTTGAGCTAGAGTGCGAGCGAGCTCTGCAAGGAGACCTATTCCAGATCCGTCATCGTTGATTCCGGGTGTATTAGGCACAGTGTCAATATGTGCACCGATTTGGATGACATTGCTCTGGTTTCCCCAGCTAAATAGTAATTAGACAAATGAATGGGGGAAAACATGGAATGTACAACTCACGAGCTCTGGGCAATGACATTGTCCGAATAGCCCGGTTCCAAAAGTGTATTGACCTCCACRAATGCTGAGATATCCTCAGGCGTGGTCCCATTCAAGCGGGAAACGTACGGYTCCGCAGAGTCCATGGATATGAGGACAGCTGGAAGAGAATCGTCCACGACCTTTTGCAAATTTGCGCCTAGGGTCGGGATSATGTCAATTCCTTCGTCTCGGATATGATTGTAAACTAGGAGTGCGACAGCTCCAGCATTTTTCGCATTCTTAGACTTCTGCTGAAAATTGCAAATTCCCCTGGAGACAAATGCGATTTTCCCGACGACATCCAGTCCTTGGTAGTCTGCGGGATCGCACCCAGCACCTTCCACTCCCCCTGGATTATCCCTGACCAAAACGAGACGAGCAGTGATTCCACCTGCAGCAGTTGCAGCGGAGTATTCAAAGACCTTGAACGGAATAGCAGAGCTATCAATAGAAAGGTCGTTTCCATCAAGATGTGCGAATCGAGGAAAGGCCACCGTTTGACGAGAGACTCGATAGCCCGCATCTATGGTCAGCTTTTCGAGATAGTCCACCGTGGCATTATAGCCCACTAGACCGTATTCACGCGAGTCGTTGTGGGTTTCAGCGAAAGATTGAAGAGTGCGTGCGTGAACGAGTAGCCCATCTATGGTCAGGGAATTGACCCATGCCTCAGAGCTAAAAGTTGCACGTCGGACAAGTTGAGGCCACCAGCCAGCACTAGCGGTGGTGAATGCTACGAAGGCAAGAGACGAGAGAAAGAACGCTCGCATGTTGTACTCGAGGAGGAAGTAAAACGAGGTGTTTCTGAAGACCTAGGATATCAGGGTTCTTATAATCGCTGAGGCCAGATGATTCCACAGTACTCCCATCCGTAGACCTGAATAAAACTAGGCACGAACGGAAACATGATCGACCTCCAGYGRAAAACGTTACATGCGTTCGGAAGTCAACACAGTGTCGATGAACTAGGAGAACTGTGAGGCTTCTCGATGAAAAAATTGAACGATTTTCCCGTTTCCGCTGATACTGAGGATTGAAATGAGCTAAGTTCTTGGTTAATGCGAATCATTGAACCCAAGTTGGTCTGGCATCATGAGGCAACCGCACAACACTTTCTGCGTATATGTGCTATGAACAATTGAGCCTATTTAGCGGGACAAGAAAGGCACAAGTCTACTTAGCATTAATTTCCGTCTAGGGTTCGGACTCTGCTCCTACCTGGCCCTTTCCCGCACACGAAAGGTAGGCGGATATGTGGAACCGCTCGTGAATCCGGGGGTAGAAAGAAAGAACATATAGTAGCATGTATGGAAGTAAAGTTCCTAGTCCACATGAGATCTATACCGCACCGAGTTCTAGGGTCTCGGAGTCTGGCAATAGCCGTCGTCACTGCCTTGTCCCAAAAGATTTTGGGATTAGTTACAGATGCWCAGTGTGTGTTCGAGTAAATCTGAGGACCAAACCGAAGAGTAGAGTAGTCATNNTTTCCCAGTGTACTCAAGGCGGCATCTACGGCGCGTCCATTGCACGCTGGAGCTCTACAGTGCAGTATCTTCAGTGATCAGGGCACTAGTGCATCTTGCCATATGTTTCGCTCCATGTAGGTCGAGTTGAAATAAGTCCAGAAGGAATGGTAGATAAATCTGTGCCCTGGCAAGAGAATGGGGTGCTACGTGTCGCAGAAAGAAGACGAGACTGCTCGAAATGGATTGCGAGCACAGTTATTTCACCAAGATCAAGTGTAGCTTGTAGTGTGTACAGTGTTGGGAGTAGAGTACGCATATTTTATGTTCGTCACTGAGGTCATGGCCGGATAGATGTCTAACTGAATATGGTATGGAACAAACACCAAACATCGGCCATACGTATACCCGGCCGACGGTTTTGATCAACCCCGTATACGGTGCGTGGCTATAMACAGCCAAAACGAGGAATCTTCACTTGTGTTTAAGAGGAAGATTCTCAGCAGTGATCCATGAATGGCGAATATCATCGACAAACTGCTCTGGCAATCCTCTGTTCAGCAACTCTTCCGCCCAGTCTGGAATATATTGTGATGTGCCGTATGGGTTATAGAAGAAGTCCCATGGAAGCTTACATTGTCGCAAGATTGCAAGACAAAGAAGGGCCATAAGAGGAGGAAACACATCGAGCACTCGTTCAGCACATGCACGAGCAGCACTTTCGGATGGAAATTTACGAGCAAACCCAAAGGAAGATGGGGCCATGTCAGTTCACGTATCTAATAGCCAAACCAAACGAGGTAAAGAACGATGTTGTGGGGATTGCAATATAGCCATTGCACTTTGTATTGCACGCTCAATAGATGTCCAAGATGCAATCGTTGATGGATTAAGTATATAGTCCCTCCCCACTTTCTCAATTACAAAGCCTCGATGCAAGGCTTGGAAGAACCCAGTCTGAGGAAGAGATGCAAGTGTATCGTCGGGTGGAGATGTAGGGAGAAGGGGAATGTAGGGCCAATGCTCGCTATACATACAGCGGCCGCGAAGTGCTCGTGGACTGACATAGTCGCCAGTCGGAAGCTGGGTTGGAATAGTATTTATTTTGGTCGCATTGAGAGAAGTGAGAGAAATGCAGTTTTTATCATCGTCATGGAGAATGCAAATGGCGAGGGTTGGTACGCGGTCAGAGGTCAAACTGGAAGCCTATAAAGGAGATGTCGAGCAAGCATACTCCAGTACAGGGGAAGTGCCATAGACAGACTTACCTGGTTGTGTTAGGGTTAGGTTTGTGAGATCGAAGCTAGAGATAAAAGCTACTAGATTGTCCTTCTACCTACAAACAGTGGTCCTTATATACTGTTGGAGAAGGGTGTGGGAATCATGTCCATATATGTAAAGTGCAGAGAATATACTACGAGGTAAGTATGGTGCGATGATGGTGTGATTGACACGACCATGTGACCAGACACGCTAACGCGTCACCTTTCAACACTCCCTCTCGCTAATAACACTGTGAAGTTTCTTAGCGTCTAAGGTGATCAATAGAACTCAAGTCCGATTTGGCTTCGGAATTTCAGGAACTTGACATGACCGAGATTCTTGGTAAACATGTCTGCAGGGTTCTCAGATCCTTCGATAAAGAAAGTTTCAACTCTCCCATCTTCAACACATTCGCGAATGTAGTGATAGCGAATATCAATGTGTTTGGTCCGACGTTCCTGAATGGGATTAGATCCAATAAAGATGGATCCCTGGTTATCTCCACAAAGGGGTGTACCAGACTCTTCAATCCCGAGTTCAGAGAAGAGTGACTGAATCCACGTAACTTGTCGACAACAGTCAGACATAGCCATGTATTCGGCTTCAGTGGAAGACAGAGTGACAGTCTTTTGAGCGCGCGATTGCCACGATATGATCCCATCGGCTAGTTTCAAGAAGAATCCAGTCTGAGAACGGCGCTTGATCATGTCAGCAGCCCAATCAGAATCGGTGTAAGCTATCAATCCTTTGTTGCTGGCACCATTGTATACAAGAGTGTAATCGGGAGTACTAGCCAAGTATTTACACACATACAATGCTTTGTTGATGTGCTCCTGCGATGGATTTGCAGAAAACTGCGAGAGTTTAATCACGGCAAATGCAATATCTGGCCGTGTACCCAGCATAAGGTAAAGAAGTGAACCAATTATGGTCTGGAACTTTGATCGGAGGTCTGGGTTGGAAGGCTCAGTGTTTTCAACTGGCTGCCATCCTGCCGGTAATGGTGTCTTTGCTGTATTAGCATTCTGCATCTGGAATCGGTTAAGAACCTTCTCAAGATAAGCGGTCTGATCAAGAGCAATTCTCCGATCTCGACGAGTGATCCGCATTCCCAAGAATTCAGATGGTTCACCTAAGTCACGGCATTCCCATATTTCCATGAATTCAGATTTCTTTTTCAAGACTAGGTTCCGATCCAACCCGAGGAATAGTGCATCATCAACATACACAATGGCAATAATTATCAACCTTTATGACGATAAATGAACACACCTGCATCAGAGGTAGTTCATAGGAATCCCARMGAGTTCATGGATTYKAGGATATCGCGAAGCTGTGAAGCTATGAGTTGAAGCTCAGCCGGCGACATGGTATCAATGACTTTGTCGAGCGAAACCCCTGTACATTTCTGGGTGGAGAGGTACCATGTTCCGACGGGCCCTGGAGCTCGAGCTCGAGCGGTAACTACAGACGGTCGGTGGAAGGAAAGAACAGACTTTTGATGAAGGGGAGGATGATGAAGGATCCGCGGAATTGGAAAAGAGAAGTGCTTTTGGGCATAACGAGTGCAGCGAACTTCCTCTGCAAAATCGCCGCCGTACTTGATCATCTCTCCCGCCGCTGTTTCGATTATGTTTCTACTCCAGCCTTCATGTAGAATATTTGATAAAGCAAGCTTGTGTAGGTCCTGGTAGGTCCATAGGTCAGGCCGCCCTCTTCGATAGCGCGAAGAGTGTGGCATTTGTAGCCTTGATTTCAAAATGAGTCACCGTCCGGCGATTGGATTGAAATTGCACGACGATCGTTGGTTTGTCCTGAATTGGCATCACTATAGCCTATTATGGAAAATTTCTCCTAACTTATAATAGGCCCTAAGTACTGGTGACCACGAGCAACGCCACATCCTACTAATCAGATGCTCGCAGAAGCATTTGGGACATAAAATTTTTGCAGTCATCACTTCTTTTAGCGCTCACTACCTAGCACAGGCCTCGGGGAACGATCCTTCGATCTTCAGTTGGAGTTGAGGACACAGTTAGCGCCGCGGTGTTTGCAACTGCTGTATTGGCAGATCACCAGACGTAGCNTGCAGGCAAAAGTAACTTACCATCTTGGTGGGTATAAGAGAGACACTTTGGTTAATTATTTTCCCTTATCTCCTCGCCTACGTATTACCACCATATCGATGTCCAAGTCTTCAGAATCCACTACACCTGGGTCACCAACCGCTGCTTCGCCTGAGCCAACACGGAGAGACAATGAGTACTATCTTGATACCGCGGTGTTCCAGGTAAGTTCTTCCTCGCTACTGGGGCAATGAACACGATTTGACATAGCATCCATCGGTGTCTAGGTCGAAGGATGCCTTTTTAAAGTATACAAGCATCTTTTCCAGCAGGARTCRGAAGTCTTCGCCGGGATGTTCGATATCCCTCAAGGCAATAGCGCTATCCCGCCTGACGGAGAAAGTGACGAAAAACCTATCCATCTTGAGGGTGTTTCTGTGAGCGACTTCCGAAACCTTCTAAGCGTTTTATATCCCAAGTAAGACGATGAATTGCTCTTGCGTCGTAATAGCCTCCCGTTGACACGTTGATCTTCTTAGGACTRTCAGTGGGCTGAAAAGAGCACGGAAGGTCAAAGGACAACGTCCTTCCGCACTGGAAATAGGAGACCTYAACTCTCTCGATCTCGTTGCCATYCTCCGTCTATCGACAATGTGGCAGATGTATCAGATTCGCAACTTCGTTATCGCAGAGCTAGACACATCTGGTTTACCTGCCCTCAAACGCGTCATGCTTGCCAGGGAATTCGATGTTCCCGGGTGGGAAGTCCAGGGCCTCAATGAGCTCGCTCAGCAGGAGGATGCGATGTCGATGAAGCATGTCAAAGCCTTGGGTATAGAAACCACCATCAAATTGGCAAATATTAGAGAGATTAGAAGTATCCARGAGTCGTGGGAGGTGTCYAAGGATAAGCCGGGRGTSCAGATGTTGAAGCTAAATGCSACYCGCAGAGGAAAGGTCGTAGTAGACTATTCGAAGAAAGTGAAGGAAGATTTCGGTTTGGAGTGATATTTGTAGGTAACGTCGCCGTGTATGCATCCTTCGGCGGTGCTCTATCATCATAAGTAAAAGATCCTGATGAACTGCATGCAATCTCCAAATAGTTTCGATGTAAAATGGAGGGGGCTCATCGTTATTCTAGAAAGAGCGCGACTTACAACGGCAGAGTGAATTCAGTGACTGTCATCAGAGTAAGTCGCATTTTATGAGGGTGTGCATATACGCCTTCGTCAACACAAAGAGAGATGATATTGAATACATATACCGAGAAAAAGTGAGCAAACCGATTTGATTTGAGTGACTTCCAGAGAAGCACAACCAACAAAGTGTTCAAAATGATTTCTATCGTGAGAYATCAACATGGCTTTCCGGTTCGGGCCTTGGATGGAGCCTGCTGCCTTATGCTTTGGGGGATGAGGAGATGTATGCTTGCCGTCTCAGTGATTTCTCACTAACTCTTTCTCTCCGCCATCTCCCATTCTAGGATTGCAAAGATACGCCCCCCTTAACATCTTCTCTACGCATCGGAGAGCATGAGGTGGGCTATCGCTACGGAGCGGATATTCTCCATGGTCCACAGGTTCGCAAGTTTGAGGATTGATATCAGCTCTCCAAGTGTCAAACTCTCCACGTCCATAGACGGGATGTCCCTGCGATATTTCGTTTTCCTACGGTAGATACACTCGTTATTTCGGCCTATAGGAGACTTACAAAACGGGACTTACTGTGGGTATAGAACCTTCAAAAGAGCCCGAAATTCGTCACTGGTCACACCGTCGAGCTTGAGGGGATTTTCTTTTGTTTGACCTTCCACAGTTGGGGTAACACCCTGCTGGGGAGGTTGGAACATCGTTCTGAAGACCTCTGATTCCTGCTCAAATCGGAAACGCGGGACATTGAACAGGCATCCTTCAACCTAATGTGCATGGGTGTCAGTCAGTACACGAATGACCTCTCGGCAAATTTGAAGCAATTTACCAGAAATATTGTCATTGTGAAGAAGTAGAACTCATCTTCGTTCACGNCTGTCTTCTCCTGCTCTGCCACGGCAGCAAGTGGATCTTCTGGTGTCATTGTAGTTGAAACTGTTGAAGGGCGATAAGTCACTGGATGCCTTGAATATACTTTAAATTGGAGCTTCTCGCGGTTCCATGCATCGTGACATGAATGAACTCATAGAAGACCCTTCTGTACGTGATCAGCAGGCGCCACATAGACTGCTACATGGTCATCCCTAAGTCGTTGTCCTACATAATACATACTGATGCATCTGACTCGCCACTCAAGCTTGTCCTTATCGATACTGCAATCATCGGATATTTTCTCGACATATAGTACCGCAGCCATGGAGTGGGTAGTCCTTGTTCGAGGCAAAGTGAATATTTTTTGACCAACGTCTCGTATCAAATTGTGCAGGGGAGATGCTGGGAGGGAAGAAATTGAAGAGGAAAGTACATGGACGTAGGATTCAATGACGCATTGTCCATTGTTYACATTTGACCCCGAGTGCGGCGCCTCGAGGCAGACTCCCCTTTCGGCCAACAAGGGGGCAACATAAAAACCCCAGCTACCCGGGAGCTACCTTCATTGACCTCAACTACCACCACCAACACCTTGCCACCACCTATTCCACCAGCCAGCCCCCATATTACACACCATCCCAAGTGTACGCAATCCCGCCCACTACGCGCCTGTCTCAGAATACTAGCTAACTGTGATTCATGAAACATAGACCCCGATGGCACAAAGCCACAACGAGCAACAATGGACCGACAAATCAGACGAGGGATTAATGGGTCGGCGAATGGGATTGACAAGGTCAAAGACCATGAAGTACTTTGAGACTGGGGTGCGTCGCCCGAGCCAAGGACCCAGAGACTCCCCCTACCGCGTCTTTGCCTCCAAGGTACGAGCCATGAAATCTCACTTCTTTGCCAATCTGACGGACCCCCAGTCGCATCAGCCATTCAAGATCGCTGAAGAACCGAGCTCAACAGTAATTATCCAGAGCGACGAGAGATTAAGTCAGCTAGGAGAACGACGCGTCCATGTCCAAGACAAGGCACTTTGGCCTAGCATGGTCGGCCTAGCCAACGCGATAATGAGCGAGATAAACGCAGAGCTCTCTGACGCCAGTCCCCGCTCCCCTGCTCCCAATCCAGACCCCTCTACTAGCGATAGCGACGACGATGTAACCGGAGACAAGAAGATGACTCGAAGGGAGCAGGCGGGCAAGCGCTTCTTCATCGGTGAAGAGATCCCTGAAGCCAAAGCTCAAGAGCCAGATGATATAGATGACGATAACGATGAGCAGTGGCTGGTCCCCTTTCCCACCATGAAACTAGATCTCGAAGACGACGAGGGGGAAGAGTCATTGGAAGAGGCAAGGGAACTCATGCCACTCTCGCGGTTGCTGTTCCCCGACGACGACTCTGATGAAGACCCCGACTATAGTGAAGTCGAGTTCGACGCTGCCCACCCCACCGAATGGTCTGATGACTTCACCTCCTCGACCCCGAGATCGGATTATGATTGTGATAGTGAGAGGATGGAGATGGGCCCGGATGAGTTTTCACGTATAGTGGAGGAAATCGCTAAGTCCTTGGAGGGAAATCCCAGGGTCCAGTATTCATTCATTGGAGAAGATTCGAGTCTTAGGGGTGGACACGAAGAAGATTCCTCGCTGGGCATCGATCCCTCTGAGCTTGAAACCCTCGACGATCCCGACAGTCTCCTTGTCATTTCGCAGGATCATGCAGACTCTTCGTCGACAAACGAGGTCCCATGGCTCGATAATGAGACCACATTTCTCCCAAGAGCGAAGAGGAGGGCAGTCAGGACTTTGTTCGCCATCGACGAGGACGATGAAGCGGAGTCATAACACGACTACCAGGTGCAAGTTGACAAGGAAGAACAAAGGGTACTTACACCCTGAGGGGCATCAATAGTCTGTAGATGTACGCGCATAATTAACAATGCACACTATAATATTAAAGCCATTGGCATACCTTGCTGGGGCATCCTCGTTTGCGAGAGTCCAAAGCGGTGCACGAAGTTCATCCATCGGGAAGTGAGACCCCGGAACGACGAGAACTGGGAGGTCTGGAGGTGGTCTGCCTAAGACCCTGCTCTCGTCGCTTTGCGCCAGGGGAGAGTAGTGATAGGACACAGGTCCCATCCCAAATGATAAGGGGAAATTCAATAGGTAAGGTCATAACACTCGCAGTGAGGTAGTTCTTAAGGAAGAGTGCGCGCTCAAACAGAGAGGTGGCATATCGCTGGGTCCCGACGGATTCGAGCGAGCGCAAGTGGAGTTGCGGACGAATTTATGTGCATGAACTCCTGCGCATGCGCCCTCAGCATAGGAAAGCAGCCGTTTTAACGATGAAGGGTTCCGGTTCGTCGAGAGGTATCATCACTGTCGAGGAGGATGGGAGCCGAATGAACGAAGACGGATAACGACCGGGGAAGTAGCCTCAGCCCACGGAAATGAAGGAGTTGACAATGGAGCGCAAGAAAAGGTGGCTCGGATACACTCTAGACACGGCAATACCCGTCCAGTAAGAACGGGGTCATCTCTCTCATTAGTTCCTGATACTCAAAGATATGACGAGACCACGAGAGATCTACTACAAAGCAAGTTCATTATCAGTGAGGCTATGATTATGCGCTCCAAGAGAAACGGCTTACACGGAAACGGCTCTCAGTGGATCTATCCAAGGACATTGCTTGCAGAGCATGGGCCGGGCAATTCTATCTTGATTATAGGATAGAAACTGACTGTGAAGTTTCGCAACTGTTATTAGACATTATTTCTTGATGATAGATACTATCCCACGTACATTTGCTTGCCACAGCATGAAAGGCTCAAATCTTGCAAATTCATCATGCGACCGAAGATGTTGAAGTCCATCTAGAGAGTCCAGAGAGTCCATAGCGTTTCAAAGCGGGATATTGAGCTGAGAGTACATTTTCGTGTAGTGAAGGAACTTCTGTTGATAGGAATAGTGAAGATGCCGACAGGAGTACCAAACGAAGTGGGGGGCGAAAGAGGGAAATACAACCCCGGGTACTCAGTACGTTTTGTATCCATCGTCACGGTCATGCTTCCAAGGTCTAACAACGCCACTTTTGTATTCTCTCCATGTAATTACAAGATCTAACGGAAACCTTTCTCACGATACCTTTTTTCTCTCGTCTCGCAATTCTGCAAAGCTTCTTGCCCATATCATGCTCCGTTTGGGCAAGAATCCCCGGCCAAGTCCCTTGAAATCCTACGAACGCACTCAGTAGCCTACTATGTAGGTGTCCAGATAAGCCCACCCCATTTCTTTGAGTGTTCAAGCATAGGCACTCGGTATCTGATTCTGTGCGCTTTGACTTTAGCAGTTTGGGCCGTCAACCCTGTGATCCTTCGCACGCCCCAAACGCCACTCGCTCTTTGCCCAATAACCCAACTCTCCCTCGCTCAACATCACCATCTATTCATCTGAAACACTCGACCGACATGTTGCTACGTCTAAACACGACCTTCCACCTATTTAATGGATGAAGGAGGTCCTGCAGCTACATGAGTGCCCTCATTGACGAGTTTCTATATCAGCGCAGGAAGCTCTCAGTGCCGACATCAAGATATCCATGTTGTTCCACTTATGCTCAGGTGAAAGACCATGGAAAATAATGCATTAACCAATGTAATTCTCAGCCTCAAGGAAAGGATGCACAGCTCGTGATCGTCACCGGATCCCTGGACGTACACAGACCTTGACGAGCGTCGTTCTAGTCCTTCCTCCACCGGTCTCGAGGCAGAAACACAGATGACGGGAAAGAAATTGGGACATCTGAGGCTGGGAAAACCGGATGTCGCTGGCGTGATCCACAATGGGCCCCAAAGGTTTTGGTAGGTTAGGCAGAATATAGCTCGAATTTCGGATGGTTGAGTCCAGAAGAGAAGGAAGAAAAGAAGGGAAAGGCCTTGCAGAGAATGCCGACGCCCAGACATCTAGCAGAAGCTCGATCTGAGAGTGCTCTACAGAGGTAGGGGGTATGTACAGGGCACAATCGCATCCCAGAGCATCCTTTTCGGGATAGCACAAGGATATTGCTCGATTGATCACTGCACACCATATCGGTACTGTTTTGGAAAACACATCTGGGAGGCGTTTCCCAGCTCGCGTCGAGTCCACTAGGATAACGCTAGGGCGCATAAGATCATGCGGTGTTCGATGCTTTGGCGATTGGTTAGTGTAACGTANCCTCCGTAGTTAATTATCGTTGGAATCAGGTGCAGAAGGGGGCGCCTGAGGTTGAAATTCCATACAGAAAAATGGCCGTCTGTGGATTTGAAGTACGTCGGTTCGGAGACTGTCTTCAAATGAATTACATTGAGAAAGAACATGACAGCAGTACAACATCGTCCCATACTATTTGGGGATTTGTATACCAGACCCCGCATCTCATATTGGCTGGTGAGAAAAGAGTATCAGGCGTAATGCCGTCGTTGCATGTACGGCAGACTTACAAAGGATAGGGATGGAGGGATGAAAGTCCCGTATCCTTTTCAATAAATCGGATATCCTCTTGAGCAGAGTGAATCCGATTGTAGATATCTAGCGACTCCNTTCTCAGATGATGGAANGCTTCGTTATCGTTTGCGAACATTTTGCCAGTGAACGATCTTGTAGACAAGTTGTGCGCCGCCTGGGCTAGTGGTAGTGTATGAATAAATCAAAGCGTGTAAATTACCGGTTAAAATACCGGCTATTTACTGATTGCTGGTTACATGCAGACCACCATGATCATAGTGTATCCGTTAACTCCAGCCTCAAGTACTCCGTGGTCCTGCGAAAATGGTTCGAGCTGCACCCACTGGCGGACACTCCGCAAAAGTATACAAACGTCCTAGCCCAAACTCACATTCGTTGGTATTTGTTACCACCAGTGACCACTTGCAGAAACTCGGTTGTCACATTAATGCTTCTGGTGAAAGCATCTGCCAGAAGGCTACTGGAAACGCCTACCATGGAACGATCTATCCCCTTGAAATTCCTCGCGACTTGACATTGTAGCTATTCTTCCACGATATTGGTCTCAAACGAGGGATTGAAACAGAAAACGACGGCATAAGCAGATATGAAAAGAAGCCGCGGGGCTTGAGCCAGGACCTCGTCGGTGGATTGGAGATACTCGTTGGATTCTATCCGGCGTAGGTGCTATGAGATCTACGGTCACATAAGTAGGTTGGCAACTGCGCGGAGCTATATACATTGTCAGATATGGACCGCTGAAAGTTTTCTTTCTCGTCGCTCGATGTCTATCCCTGACTTGCAGAAATGCGGGAATATGTGTGCGAGTTTGTAACCCGTTACTACTGGCTGACTCCGCTTGTGCCTCATCCCCTTCTCATGGGAAATGGCGCATAGAGTGGAACCACGAGAGATTCTCTCGCGGCAGCAGACATGACTCTTTTGCACAAGTGTTTTACCACGCACTTGGTTATGTGCTCCGCACGGGCAGTCTCGAAAAACTATAAAAACTAGAGAAGAGAATATGAACTCTCCAACAAACACAGGACTACTCCTATGTTTCTCTCTTTTTCCTATATCCTTCTTGCCACTGTTGCGCTTACTCCCCCCGGGGCTCAGGCTCAGGATACAGATGATGGCGCTATTGCAATAGATGTTGTCAGTGATCTCAATGTCATCAACGCCGACGTCAACGCCGATGGTTTCGTGCGTTCTTCGGTGACTGGGAATGGACATACAGGTGTCGGTCCAGTTATCAAGGGAAACATTGTCAGTGTCGTTCTTTGAAACAGCACAGGGCTATACGTCTGACCCATCGATGTTGTTTAGGGCGACAATTTTGCTGTCAATGTTATCAACGGGCTGGACGACACGACTATGTTGACTGATACCAGTATTGTGAGCGGCTCTGTAGCCTGATCTCAGTGCTCTTTAGAACTAATTGCCTCACCAGCATTGGCACGGAATGTTCCAGAACAAGTCCGCGTGGGCAGATGGGTTAGTCTAAGTCTTTTCGTTGGAGTTGTATTCATTAGCAGTTTCTAAAATACATCAGGCCCGCATTCGTGACCCAGTGCCCGATCACTCCAGGAAACTCCTTCCTCTATTCGTTCCCTATCAGACAATCTGGTACTTACTGGTATCACTCCCATTTGTGTAAGTCGATTCGTTTTTCGTAGGCAATGGACCCTGCTGAAATTCGCACCCAACCCAGCCACTCAGTGTAAGTGTTGCAGCCTGCAGCATATTGCCACATTTTGAACTGAGCTCCTTAGATTGCGATGGTTTGCGTGGTGCTCTCGTCCTCTACGATGACAACGACCCTGTCATGGATCAGTACGACATTGATGACGGTGAGCAAATCTATGCAGTATATCAGCTTGTTATCCGACACTCACCATGACTTCAAGTTTCCACGATAATTACTCTTGCCGACTGGTACCACGAACCTGCACCGAGTTTGGTTATCCCGTATGTCGTCTCCACACTGTCGACGTTGACGTCAACTCATGCACTCTAGCACCCCCAATGCAAATCTCCTCAACGGCCTGGGAATGTAAGATAATTGAAATACCTTGCGGAGAAGTCCCTATTCTGAACTGGACTCACAGGTCTACAGACGGCGGAAGCCTCTCTGTCGTAAAGGTCACAAGGCATATGCGTTATCGTATGCGCCTCATCAACGTCGCCTGCGACCCCAATTACGTGTTCTCCATTGACAATCATGACATGTATGATGGTATTCTGTCTATTACTTTTCTTATCAGCTCATTGGTGCTGCAGGAAGATCATTGAGGTTGATGGTATTCTTCATAAGGCTCACCGGGTAGACTCGATCCAGATTTTTGCTGGTGCGTACTAATCACCGTTTCCATCTCCCGTTCGTCAACTGAAGAGACCTTAAAATACGATAGGACAACGATACTCCTTTATTGTATGTTCCTGTTACTTCGTATCTATTCCTTTCTAGAGCTGACGCTACCATAACTTTCCAGCTTACCGCTGACCAGCCGGTCGATAACTATTGTACGTGTTCCCGTTTGGAAGTCGGGATGCAATTCTGAGCATAGCTTTGGAATCTCAGGGATCCGTTTCAATCCCTCGATCGGGACACAAGGATTCAATGGTAGTGTAAACTCGGGAATCCTTCGTTACGATGGCGCTGCAGAGGTAAACCCCACGACCGCGTTCGTCAACGCTACCAATCCCCTTCACGAATCTCAGCTTACTGTAAGTGCTTTCCCCATGTTTCTTTTGCATCTCTAATCTGGCCTAGCCTCGTACGAGGATGCCTGTTGTAAGTCGCCTGCACACATTGTGATCCACCTCTGGGAGCTTACTGTGCGATGTTTCAGCCTGGAAAGCCCGGACGAGGAAACGCAGACGTCAACATCAATCTTGACTTAAACTTTGTACGTTCCGCCTATTTCTACCTCTTACCGCCTCTTTGGTTGACGGGTTTATGGAAGACTGGTTCTGCATTCACTGTGAATGGTGTCAAATACACTTCCCCCACAGTCCCTGTTCTACTGCAAATTTTGAGTGGTGCCAAGAAAGCCAATGAGCTGCTTCCTACTGGGTCCGTCTACAATCTCCCAGCAAACAAGAGTGTCGAGATTTCTATCCCCGGGGGTGTTGTCGGTGGCAGTGTACGTGGCATGTATCTCTCATTTTTTTCTGGCTAACCGTCTCACCTATCTAGCATCCGTTCCATCTACACGGTGTAGGTCGTTCCCAATTAATGTGACCCTTCCATTGTTAACCACAGTCTCAGCATGCATTCCACGTCATCAGATCTGCCGGAAACGCAACCGACAACTATGATAACCCTGTAAGTTTTCGGCTGGAGAGTATGTTCACATCAACCTGACGGGCCTTGGTTTGATAGCCCGTTCGTGACGTTGTTGGTATTGGAGGCGCCGGTGACAACGTGAGTTTCTCCTCAGATTTTCGTGACTATCCTTATGAATGAATTGCAGGTGACTTTCCGATTCTACACTGATAACGAAGGGCCTTGGATCTTGCATTGGTGTGCTATTTTCTGTATTGATTCTGTTGCTTGCTAACAATTTGGTCTGTTTAGCCATATTGACTGGCATTTGGAACTGTGAGTAGCCACACTCTCATCTCTTATTGCACTCACTGAACCAATGCGAACAGTGGTCTTGCCATCGTGTTTGCGGAGAGGCCTGCTGATTGGAAATCATCCATTGTTCCCCCAGTGCGTCATCTCTTACTATCCGGCTCACCATTTGCTTAGATTGTTCTTTGCCAGCCATCTGGGATGACCTCTGCCCAACTTATAACAAGCTTCATAACATCACTGCTTGAGATCCATCCTTTCACATTCCCTATTTCCTTCTTTCCGCTGTGTTTCAAATTGGGTATTATGGCACTGGTTTTTGATGCTTACTCATAGAACAACATGATCTCTGTTAATGCATAGATTTTGGTTATCAAATTCAATTTTATTCATGTGATACTTATAATGCGAGCTTGGAAGGTGATATCCTAATTTGGGTGTTTCCTGACTCATCCAAGCAATCTAAGCAACAAATTTCTGAAGTGATCATCTTGCACTCTCGTTTTCAAATCGGTGAAGATTCTGTGAGCGAAAGGTTTAGNTTATGAAAGCAAGGGAATTGACGAACGTACCGTTTGGGTTGCACTGACAACATCTGCAAGCTCGTCAGCTTTCTTCTTCACCTCCCTCTCTAAACTTTGGAAGAGAAAAGGGTGGKATGGTTGTTAATTCCGAGTGCTTGTGAATCGTATCCAGAAGGGTCCCAATAGACTGTAATCTCCTGTTTCATGCTGAGGATCAGAGGAGGTGCTAAGGGGGCTGNCGTTCGAGTTTGCACCTACATCTCCTCAAGAGACTCACTCAAGTTCAATTCTGCCGTTTTCTTGCAGAGCTTTCCAATATCCGGCAGGAGCCTGGCAAGCTCAGTCAGAAGGTCGTCAGAATCCAG
The DNA here is from genome assembly GCA_004354395.1 of Chondrostereum purpureum. NCBI lineage: Eukaryota > Fungi > Basidiomycota > Agaricomycetes > Agaricales > Cyphellaceae > Chondrostereum > Chondrostereum purpureum. The sequence goes on from LBLO01000110.1 coordinate 40,865, forward strand.
AGATAGTTATGAGATATCAGAGGTTGGCCGTTGTCATCATCGTATGATATGATATATTACTTATTCGAGTCGTGATGGTATTATTGCCACACACCGTAAGTATGGGAACTTGTCCTGTCATAAGATTATCTCTCGTTCAACTTAATATCGAGACTGTCAGGTCAACAAAAGTCAAAAGTCTCATTGTACGAGCTATCCTGAGCTCCCTAACACCCTCCAGTACAGCAGCGGTAGTAAATCGAGACTTATATATATCAGCTGCAGTTATCTTTGTGTTTATTGAGATCCTGTCTAAAGCATGCTCAAAATCAACGGATATAAGGAACAAAACTAGAGAGCGACGAACTGTCTTTTGAAAACCTTGCCACATTTATCGCACTTGTAGCCGTCGTCCTCGTCATCCGAATCAAAATCTACACAAACAAACACAGTCAGCCAGCAGCACACATAGAAGGTAAAGCCAGCTTGCTCACTGATTCCTACAGTCGCCTTGTCGTCGTCGGAGACGGCAAAGGTATCTTTGACGGGGTGAAAAGTGCAGCAAGCCATAGCGATAAACGAAGAGGGTTTGTTGGTTTATCGAGTTCGATTGTATTGGTTGGTTGGTATAAGGTCGATTGTGAGTGTTCTCTTTATAAATGTTCCCGAATGCCCTCGGTACTACCTCAAGCTCACTTGACGGATATTTTCCCTTCATTACCTCGGACAATATCACGAGAATCTGCTTCTCATGGAAGACACTATGGAGGGTCACCTCTCACCCCTCTCCTCTGAGACTTACTCTGACTTTGAGGTGCACCTGGTGGCTTTGAGATCCGATGAGTCGTCAGCAATGCCGCATCATTCGTTCGCTGACTTAAACTTGTAGTGACTCAATCCACAGGAAGAACATCCATCTTGAACTTCCAGTGTCTATCATTCACTCTCCAGATCATTGCCTCAGGCCTTCACGTCCCTATGCTGTTCCTTCGTTGGTGAAGGATGAGTGTTTAGCGGTCGAATTGAGGCAGAAAGAGAGAAGGATGGAAGGATGTACAGAGTAGCAGATGTCCATTGGCATGAATTTCGACAGGTGAAGAGCAATCAAGAGATGTACCTCGAGTTGCGGAAGAGAACACAGTGCGATACGCCTGCATCGAGGAACCCAACCCCCCGGATAAATGACAAACGTGTAAATGTCAAAGCCGCATAAATGACACCTGAGAGGAGGACTAAGGATGGGCGCTGAGTTGCAATCGTTTATAACTTTAAGGAGACCAAGCCTAATGAACACTCACGTCCAGACCGCTCATAGGTCGCAAGTTTGAAGTATGAGAATAGGTCGTCCGAAGGGTGATATATCATACAAAGTCCAACGGATGTCGGTCAGCCTGACTGATCGACACTTCTACCTCTCCTACATCGTTTTCCTCCCGCAATGCCGCCTTCAACTTCTCAGCCAAAGTGGGAAGGTATCCACGTTCAGTATTGGTATGTCCGCCTGTACCACAGACATCAATCAGAAGCGGGANGCGGAAGGCCAAGAGGGTACCTACAGAGCACGACATTTCTCCCAGCAGCTACGGCGGCGAGGACTTCATGCTATTATTGTCACATCGTCAACTAAGAGGAAGGGGAAAGACGGTGATATGGACGTACATGTTGCATCTCTCCCGTAAAATAAACATCCGCGTCCTTCCCAGTTAACATGGATCCTCCGGAGCCAGCACAGATAGCAACGCTGGACACCGGCGCATTTCTTCCATACGCAACTTGGACTAAGATGCGTCAGTAACAAGAAATACGAGGAAGGAGAGTAACGGACTATATTGCAATCCCAAATGCGCTTTAACCCTCTCAACAAGGACCTGCATCGACACAGGTTTCTCCAGGCTGACCATCCTGCCCTCCGCGCCTTCACTCGTCCCATTTGGACTCATCTTTTCTCCAACAAGCGCCAATGTTTTCCCAGCGTTGCCTCCGAGTATACCTGCTGCCAGCCAGTCGTTGATCCCGCCCCAGACAGAGTCTAGGGATGTGTGTGGGCTGAATACTGATGTCCCCGACGCAGCTAACCGCAGGAGGGAGTTTTGCAGCGGGTTCGCGAGGGTCAGAGACTTCAAGCCAGAAAATATGATTGGGTGATATGAGACAATAACAGAGGCTTGTTTTTCGAGGGCTTCGTTGCAAACTGCCGTAGTTAGACTACATGAACATTAGTGGATGCTGATGTATTTGCCTAGAACACGTACTCTATAGTCAACAGGACGCGATTTGGAGCATTTCTACGGACAATTGGGGACTCTAAGCCAGTTCGGTTGATAAGAAGCTATTCTTTCTGCGCTAAAACCAACGTGCCTAAGAGAAGCCCGACCTTCGTTAGCACTTCAGCTGACGGTCTGTGCCAATTTCAAACATTACTCACGTTATCCCATTTTTCAGCCAACCGCAAAGGTGCGATACGTTCCATGGACCGACATACGGCTTTTACAAGTGGTTGAGACATAKTTTTTGAGAGAGATGGTGGTTGTGGTGGAAGGAGGAGGAGAGGAACGCGTGAGAAATGATTTGCTGATGGGTCATACGTAAGATGATTTATGGACGCCACAGTTCGTTGTTTTTCCACCATCGCAAGGTTTGTTTTCCGGAATGCTTCAAAGCTAGTGTTTAAAACTAGGCTTATAGAATCTTATCGTTTTTATATGGAACTAACTGCAGATCCTGATAAGCGTGATTTTCTTCCTCATTGCGGCGTAACGAGCGACTTTCCTGTACCTGTACAATGAGCCTCTTAGCCTCTATAGCTTTAGAAAACATTCTATGCTATATTCTCTTTATTACTTATTCTAGTGATAACTAAATCTAGCTTGAGAACATAGAGAATCACGTCGTAGCATTCCTTCCTTGACCTGGCTTTCAAACGAAGGCCGGTGTCCATGTTTAAGCATTTTTAACTCTACATGATAGACAGATTGCGGGTCCCCGGATTATAATTGGATGATACTCACAAGTCACGATCGATTGTCTCATTCTGGAACCCCGTTCTTCCCGATTAGGATGATATATCGGATCCCTGATCAGGAATAGTTCTGTCTGTCAACCACAATCACGTTCGCGCACTTCCTTGCTGGCCCCGTCTCGCACTGCACTGACAGAAAGCGAATTCTCTTCCTATTTGACGGAGCTTCTCTACATGAAGAGACATAAAATTACCTTCCACCCTACACGTTGGTGGCTTCGAGCACGATACCGATCATTGAAATACTTTCCAGGCGGACGTGGTGTTATGTTAGTTGTCCCTCGGAATGAAGCAGGGCGTACATGAAAAAGGGTCCTACTTTCGTATTGGATGGATACTATTTCATCATGGATCTCCACGCGTCACCTATTCGTCATCCCTGTACCCTCCGAGTCTTCAATAGGACGGAGCCCGCAGGCGGAGCGTGTAAAGCACGAACGGAATCTCTACGGTTTGAGGGTGATTCACTTCTATCACAATGTGGTGGTAGCATGCACGGCTGCATATTGTGTTTATGCTCATCAACGACCTCAATTTAACGCTAGTGAACGGTTCATTACAGCCTTGTTCTGTGCAAATTACCTTGCTACTTCGACACCGCAATCGGTATTTCGATCTCCCCTCTATCCTCATGGGAACTGAAATGGGAGCATCACTGACCTCTACTAGCGTGTCAGATAGCACAGGAATAGTCGCATGTCTCTCTGTTTGTTCTGACTTTATTTGAAATTATTAATTAACAGGTCCCGAGATGACAACATCGTCGTACAATTGGGAAAGCGAGCAAGACCAGTTGTGCTTCTCATGAACATAACGGCCTAAGCCTCGCGCTTTTCACGCATATTCCTCCTCACACATAAGCCGGACATCGTGTACACATCGTTATATAGGATCCATTTCTCCTTCCTTTCGGCATTCACACTTCAATACGATCTGTGTTTTCCCACTTGTATTCGAATTACTCTAGTGTTCGTTTGTTTTCCCTTATCATGGCTACTGTGGCGCCACAGGTATACTCAAGTCTCTACTTCAATCATAATTATCTCTGACATCTTTTGCTTTCAGAAAGAGTGCTGCTGTTGCCAAAAAGGGGCCCAAGATAGCTCGTACAAGCGGGTATGAATTATGTCCATGATATTCTCAGAACACTTCTAACGATTCAAAGTAATCTTCAGCCAATTCTCCGTGAACACGGTGAACCGCTGGGCGCGAATCCAGCATTGTACAAACACTGGATTGAATGTGGACAGAAACGAGAAGATTTCGAGAAGGAAATGTGCGCAGGGTATACCGAGGAGATATCTACCATGCTTACTTTTGTATGCTCCAAATCCGTGGTCATTGGTCTTGAGGCTGACTCGTAGTCGTCCTCTAGATTGGTCTGTTCTCTGCCGTCGTGGCTGGATTCCTACTCGAATCGTATCGATGGCTAGAAGAGGATACCCCTACTAGCAGTGCCGTGCGCATCAACATCCTTTGGTTCCTCAGCATCAATCTCAGCCTCGCCGCCGCCATCATTGGTATTACCTCACAACAGTTCATCCGCGAGTATCGTTACAGCCCAGCTGCTAGCCCCCGTGGCGTTATGCGAATTCGCCAGGCACGCTGGCAAGGTTTCATATACTGGAAGGTACCAGAGATTATTTCTTCCATCCCTGTCCTACTCCAAATCTCTGTGTTCCTTTTTTTCGCGGGCATGTTGGAATTTCTTTGGGTTCGCAGCAGCATAGTCGCAAAAACATCCAGCGCGGTCATCGGGCTTGCGACCGCCTTCTCCCTTTTCACTACGTTCGCACCTGCGGCGGACTTTCTTTTCTACCGTGATATCGGTCGGGAGAAAGAGATTGGGTATTGCGCCTATAAGTCTCCTCAATCCCTACTTGTCATCTACATTCTGTTTCGCCTTCCTCTTGGTATTTATCGTGCGATAGATTGCAGGGCTCGATGGGTCTACGGCATCATCTGTCGTACAAAACAGACAGAAAACGATCACGACCCTTCGAAGCCCCTGAACCTAAAACGCGTCCGATTGTACTTCTACCAGCTAAGGACCCGTTTCTCCAGCTATCAGTCTTTCCTTCTACGTATCAGCCGCTTTGATTTGGGCACCTGGTCAAAGATTGATAAGCAGAGAACTGATGCACCTTCGAAGGATAACTTTGGGAAGAAGTGTATGGATGGCAGCAGGAACCAGTTCATACAAAACTCTCTCAAATGGTTTCTTGAAAACTTGGGGGACAACAGTGCGATTCAAAATGAAATTTATCAATGCTGCATAGGACTCCCGGGGAGTTCCCTTTCCTCTCTGGCTGGTATGCTCCCCAAAGACTGGAAGCTGGCTGAACAACAGAGACTAGAGTATCTTCCGGCCAGCATCTTGCTTTACGACTTATTCAAAGATTACGCTTCGGAGCCAACTCAAGTCGAACTTCTCGCACGTATCATGGCCGATAAAGCCTCTGATGTTGTTCAAACAGTTGGTAAACGTTGGAAACGGCAAGGACTCTCGTTTACCGTGTATGCTTTAGACCGTCTGGAAAAATCTCTCCGTTTCAAGTTCGGTAACGAAGGTGACGTTTTCTGACTTGCTACTGTACTCAAATTTACTCATCCCATCAACTTGCATAGATAATCATTTGCAAGTCGTCGCAGCGTTTTCTGCCGCTTTACATCGTTCACCGGACATGCTCCGGCCCAAACTGGACACATGCAACCTGCTTGTTCACTTGTTTTTCTCAGAATACCCTAACGTCCGCCGTGCAGCAGTGGACATGCTCATGGAATGCATAATCCAGATATACCGGAAAGGCGATGAAAACCATCGTTGTCGGTTCATAGCGAGAATGGGGAAGATGTGTTATACGTTTGTCGACAAAGTCCCATACGATGAGACCAGGGCCATGTTCCTCAAAGTCGACATAAAACTCTTCACGCCCATAGATTTAAATCAGTATCCAGCACGACTAGACGAAAGTCGGCACGATTCCAAAATGATCGACGCCCTTCTGTGGTGGAATCGTGCTAGACTGGAGCTCCTTCGATATGATGCCGCACTCGATCCAGTTACGAGACGTGAATTACACTTCTCGTTGGTCAGAAGCATTAAGAACCATGGGCTACCGCCTGATGACTTCAAGGAGGTGCTCACGAGCGACCACTTGGTCGGAAGTTCTTCTCCAATGGAGAATATCTGGGGAAGTGATCACTCTGTGGATGCCCCGAGATCCCTCGGTCCGCAGGCAGGTGAGTTGAATCTAGTTCACATGCGCAGGCTAAGCTAACTCGCATGGCAGTCTAGTCTCCTGAATTTGCTTTCTCCTTATTTTCCTAGTCTGTTCGCACATTTCATTTAAGCATTGTCTTCTTTGTGGATTTGAATCCCCTCCCAGCGAAGGGATCACGTCGTAGAGTTTAAAGTGTTAGTTACGGGTTGTGTTATCGAATATCCTTCCCTACTATACGACGTACCATTGTTATATATAAAACATGCAACTATCCTGTTCCAACATCGTTCCTCTGCGTTTTTAAATATTGAGAGGCAATGAAATCGAGATATTTAATCATACTTCAGAGGGAAAACCCATCGCTCAATGTCCTCGAAAAGACATGTCCCAAAACTCACCAGTTGGAACATGCCCTTCGTATATCTCTTCTGTCATCCGCGCCACTCAGTCCTCTGCGTTCTTTGGCAGGTTTCACAAGTAGAGCATGAGTTTGAGTAATACAACAAAACATGGTTTATCTGTATAACCTCCTCTACAACAGTCGCAGAGACCTAGTTGTGCTCTCTTACACCAGGCGTGTATCCCTTGATACCTACGGGTATCGGGGTCGTGGTCTGGTACTTCGACATCGTCGAACAAACACATCAGGAAGAGGAATGAAGGCCGGGGGTTCACATTCGGATTCACTGCATGCAGACAAGCTTATCCGAACGAAACACGCTCAACATGGGTACCAGGACACCGAAGAAACGAGAGCGAAGGGCAAGGTAGAATGTCGGGTGAGGACACCCAGAAGAGGTTGTACACGAAGTAGTGGCGTCATCATCGGGCCGTCTAGAAGCTGAGACGGTTGCAGATTTCGGTAGGAACTGGGCTGAACGGAGCACGGGAGAGAGAGCGAGTTAGGCAGCGACGTCCTTCCTAGTTCGCATTGTTCCTCCTGAGCTGCGAAGATGGCAATGCTCAACGGAGGCGAGGTCTTCCACTTGGGCTACCTGTTTGATCCTCTCAGGGATACTTGTCTCAACTACGTTCCCATCCTCTTCTTTGTGCCCGGCCAAAAAGACATCTTCCCAAAGCGGGCTACTTTCCGTCTCGCCATAGAATGTATCTTGAGCCAACCGTTAACACCACTTCTAACAGAGTCATGTGGCATGTGTAGTACCCAACATGCAGCCGGAGAGAGGGTTGAAAGCGGTCGGAGAAGACGGCCAGGCGGTATGGAGATCTGTCCTTCCAGTGCTTCGTTACACGCTGCTGTAGGTAGAGATTAGTAAACGTTCGAGAGATTTAGACGTGAAACTCACTCGATCCTATCCCCATCAGCAGTGAAAGAACTGACCGACAATTTTTACCATCCAATTAACTGCATCAACCTCCTCCTGACGCCGTTCTCCAGGAAAGACCAAGCTCAAAATGTGATCCCATCCCGGCGAGGACCACATCTTGTTATGCATCCGACAATACTCCCAGTACTCAGGCCAAAATCCAGCATCCGCCCAATCAATTAGAGCAGTAATAGTCGCCCCGTCTACGATGATGTTCCCTGGATGAATGTCTCCATGGGCGAAACGTACAGGAGCATGGCGTGGGAGTTTCGATAGCAAGTTCTCTGTGAATTCTTCGGTGCAGAAATGGAGGAGAATGTTGCGATAGTTGTCGATAAATTCAGAATACGTCGTAAATGCATGTGCTGGGAGGACGTGGATGGGGAAGAAACCGTTGCGGTATGGTCCTCCTGTTACTGATCCCAACGTCTTTGAGCGTAAAGAGTTCATGGATTTGAGGATATCGCGAAGCTGTGAAGCTATGAGTTGAAGCTCAGCCGGCGACATGGTATCAATGACTTTGTCGAGCGAAACCCCTGTACATTTCTGGGTGGAGAGGTACCATGTTCCGACGGGCCCTGGAGCTCGAGCTCGAGCGGTAGCTACAGACGGTCGGTGGAAGGAAAGAACAGACTTTTGATGAAGGGGAGGATGATGAAGGATCCGCGGAATTGGAAAAGAGAAGTGCTTTTGGGCATAACGAGTGCAGCGAACTTCCTCTGCAAAATCGCCGCCGTACTTGATCATCTCTCCCGCCGCTGTTTCGATTATGTTTCTACTCCAGCCTTCATGTAGAATATTTGATGAAGCAAGCTTGTGTAGGTCCTGGTAGGTCCATAGGTCAGGCCGCCCTCTCCGATAGCGCGAAGAGTGTGGCATTTGTAGCCTTGATTTCAAAATGAGTCACCGTCCGGCGATTGGATTGAAATTGCACGACGATCGTTGGTTTGTCCTGAATTGGCATCAGATACACATTCTCTCACTCCCAGAAGATCGATTGGTAAAGAAAGCACTGTGGGAATCATTGCAGTTAACCTTGGATGGTCACATCTCATGGATAAATGACCTACGGATAGTGCTGCAACGCCTCCCGGTACCCGTGGTATGGGAAGTTCCTGCACGCATAACAATGACATGTGAGACAATCCAAGTACTACTTGAGAAAGTACAGAAATCAATGGAGATCTTTATACGTATAGAAACAGAGTACTCTCCTAAACTAAGGGATATCCTGATTAACCGAAGAGAATATGATAAAGATCAGAAGATATTGGTGTACAAGGTCATGTGCTTCCGACACTACCTAAGGGTTCCAATCTCAAAGCACAGAAAAGCACTCACACGCTTAGTGCTTTCTGATCACCCGTTAGCTAGTGAACGACTGCGATGGAATGAACGTGGGAGACCGCGGGTACCAGCAGAAGATAGGTGGTGCCGTTTTTGCTGCATACAATCCATGGAAGATGCTGCACATGCACTATTTGAATGTCCCCATACACCTGTAAAGGAACTGAGAGATGAGTTCCTGCAACGGGTTCTGGTAATGGATAGTTCCTATGCCCGAATCTATGAAGATGGATGGGACTTGTTCCGAACGCTGCTTGCTGATAGGCGGGTTACAAACATGCTTGCAAGATTATCATACCAAGTCTTAAAGGTTTTTTCTGACGAACCTATGCTGCTACTAGAAAGGGCTTAGAATGGTTGTGGTCTGGAGCAAGAGATAATGAAAGACAAAAACAATAATTAACAACTTCTTCAAAGCATGCTTTATGGAAGGGGAACGATCTAAACAATCCAACTCCCTGAAAGTGGGCGTGTTCTGAGGGGTATAGATACAAATTTATTTAGGCGACATAGATTAGTAAGCTGTACTTCTCGGTAAACTGGTTTCCTCAGATTGGGGTGTCTAGTATAATATATCCTATCCTATCCAGCCTCAACGGCCCGATCTGATGAAGACGGAACTGAGAGATCTAAAAAGGTTGGGGGGACTTGAGCGTTAGCTCAAGAGGTACGCGGAGGGTCACGCCGCTGGGTGGGCGGGACCACTCGACGATTCGATCTCTCAGTACCAACTTATTGACTCAGACTACAGTGACACACACTAAAAATCACTCGTAATGTACACTGATCCCAAACTCATAGCATAATCATAGAGAGTGTAATGTCATGTGTGACGTGTACTAAAGAGGAAAATATAC
>LBLO01001100.1:0-11464 GCA_004354395.1 Chondrostereum purpureum
ACACATAAGAGCACGCTATGAATTTATGAATGCCGAGTGTACATAGGTATGCAGTTAGCGCTCCTGATTCTGATACTTCAGTCGCGGTCGGTCATCAAGCTTGCATCAAGCCGCGGTAAATTTAGACAAGTGACTGCAGCTGGACCGTGGTAGTATGTCACAGTCGCTCTCGTACCCTCATGTCACCCAAATGCCACTCGAATACTGTAATACATATGGACAAGAGGACCTATCTAGTCTCAGTTAAGCACATAACACTTTCGTAGCGTTTGTTTGCCTTTACGATTACCCAACTAACGTAGTTCTGTGACCCCTCGGTCATCATGCGCCGAATATTATGGAATTAAAGCTCTCTAGCGTGACTGGGCGCTCCTCCTTCATTATGTACAAAAATACTGGCGCTTTCCCTTTGAATCCGTTTGCACACTCTACCGAAGCCATTTCCTGTCAATGTGTAGCTCCAAAGGCTGAACGTATAGCTTGGTTCTACCAGATTCAGTAACGATGTGGAAACAGAACTTGAAGAAACGATGCGTAGGCCAAGCGCCGTCAGTCCAATCGCCTCAATTAATGGCAAGGTTACATGAGGTCGAAGATCTTACCTCTGGGAAGCTGGGCTCAGCACTTTCTGCCTGCTCCCAGAGAGTGAGGAAGACAGCCTGTCGTTGCGAACGCGAACGCGGATTCCAAACCGCTGCTAGGCTATTCGACATTGCTTTTTGGGGATTAAGGTTGGCTAAAGACTCTGTCTGGATGCAAACAAAGTAGATGGAAATGGTACCAGATCCTGGAGGCTGTGGAGGCTTCTTTTCAATCTAGCTTGGACCAGCCCCCGATCTACACGTCGCTTAATTGAAGGGTTTCAGAGATCATGTATATAACTGCCTCACCCTTGGCGGCTTCAGACGTCTTCCAATCCTCTTTCCCCTCTCTCCTCATCATTTCTTTTGATTGAACTAGGACCCCACCATGAGGTCCTTGTTACTCCTAATCCCTTCTATCCTCTCTATCACTCCTTCTTTCTCTACTCCTCTTCCTCATACCCTTGACTCTCGTCTGGATCTGGATGTGGATATCAGCCTAGGTTCTTCTGTGCGTTATGAAGTCGAGGTTACGGAAGGAACAGCCAACCCAGATGGCGCTAAAGAGCGGTATGCTATTTCATGTTTTGATGTTAGGATCTAGCAACTAATGTGTCCTTGACAAGTTTCGTTTACCTCATCAACGGGAAATTCCCCGCAGATGGACTAGTCCTCGATGAAGGCGACGATGTTGAGGTGTGTTGGTTGCTGTATACAGTCTTTTGTCGTCCTTATTCTTTGCAATAGATCGTCGTCACGAACAGCATCTCGGAGCCAATGACCCTTCATTTCCACGGTATCGAGCAATTTGGCACTCCTTGGTCTGACGGTGTACGCTGGCTGTACTCTTCGCTTCTTCAATAATTCATCTAATGAAAACGGGGCTTATACAGGTTCCTGGCGTCTCGCAGAAATCTATTCAACCTGGCGAGACGTTCACGTATACATGGGCAGCTGAACAACACGGGCTCTATCACGCCCATGCCCATAGCAGTATGTTCCTACTTCATTCTGTCATACCTATCCATGACCCACGACTCTCGATGTATAGAACAAATGCAAGATGATGGCTTGCTCTTTCCAATAACAATTCGGTAGGAATTAGTACCAACCCACGGAGCCAACTGTTTTGACCCACCATGTTGGATAGACCTGCAGAGGACCGCGAAAACCCTTTCTCTGATCTCGCTGCCTCTCTTTCTCTGGACCTCCCCACGGACGAAATTGTATCTACGTTGAAAACTGCCGAACTTTCGTCTCATCCGATCCTGCTCATGGATTGGCGTCATCGGCCATCAGAGGAAGTCAACAAGATTTGGGAGGAGTCCGGTATTGAACCACTGTGAGTGATGTCGCGTTATCGTCTCTGTGTGCATTGAACGAACGCCCTGGTAGGTGTGTAGACTCTGTGCTAATAAACGGTCGAGGCGCCTCTGTATGCCCATCACAAGTCGACTTGAATGCATGGGCAGCAGAGCGTGGATATGGTAATGTTACTGCCAAAGGGTGAGTCCGCTGTTCGGGACGCTGTAATTGTGGGTACTCATCTACTGACTTGTAGATGCCTCCCAATCGATAGTCCGATCATCAACAATCCAGCAGATGCGCCAAAGTCCGACCCATCAAAGGTACCTGCAGATGCAATTACGGAGTGCAATACTAGCGGTAAGAGGTCCATGTTATATGCGAACTCGTTCTCATATAAGGGCTCTTAGGTGTCGATAACCTTCTGACCACTATTGTCATGAGTGAAGCTGAGATTGTGAATGGATGGGCTGCGTTGAGCATCGTGAACTCGGGTGGATTGTGGGAGATGCAGTTCTCCGTGGACGAACACCCGATGTATGTTTATGGTAGGCAATTCCTCTGCATATCCGTCTCGGTTGGGTCTGATACCGTTGGATGCAGCTATTGACGGTCAATATGTCGAGGTTCAAGATCCTGTTGATATCCTCCCTGTAAGTCAACTCCTTCGTCTTCATTTGGCAGGTACTCATAGAGTTCTTTAGGTTCCTTCCGGGACGAGATACCAAGTTTTCATTAAACTTGACAAGGAGATTGGGCAAACATTCACTATTCGCTCTTCTGCTAATGTTGTTCCTCAAGTAAGCAGTATGACTTTGTTTCTTCCATCGTAGCTTTGATTTGACCTTCTTGCAGATGATCAGCGGATACGCAATCCTCCAATACGGATCGGCCGACCCGCCCGCTAATCTCGTCGCTCCTGCACCTGGCTATCCCGCTCTCCCAACCTCTCAGTCATCCCTTTCATACAGTGGTGCCCCCCTCGAAAACGCCACCATCTTGGACCCATTCGCGTTCTCGCCGTTCCCTCCGAACCCACCTCCAAGTGATGCCGACGAAACGTTCGTTTTGACGATGGCCCGCCCAGACGCATTCATTTGGACCATGAACCACACCGGCTTGCAGCCAAGTCTCTATGAAGACATCGACCCTGTCATTTGGCCAGCAGTATGGCCCAGTGTGGTTGAGGCAATCAAGACAGATAGCGGAGCGTTGGCCGGAAGTGCGCTCATGGATTCAAATAGTATGTTCGTAGTGGACAACGGCACAGTCGTAGATTTGGTTTTGACTGTGACTGGACACCAGTGAGTTCTCTTCGTTTATCTTTCTTGATAGAAGAATTGAAAAATAATACTCTGTTAGACCTCATCATCCTATCCATAAACACTATAACCGATTCTGGGTGCTCGGACAAGGGACCGGCGAGTTCACCTGGTCGAGTGTCGCAGAGGCCATTGCAGCATCTCCGGAGAGCTTCAATCTCGAGAACCCACCCCTCAGGGATGGCTTCAATACACCCCCATCTAGCGGAGACGGCTCCTGGTTGGTTATGCGCTGTCAGTACCTCTCTTTGTTCTCATTATCCCGTTTTTGCCTGACTCATTTTGTAATGCACTAGACGTTGTCGCTAATCCTGGGCCAGATGTTCTTCACTGTCATTTATCTCAACATGCAACTGGCGGAATGGTGCAACGTGCGTGTTTGTTTGTGATGTCTCATTGGAATATTGTTAATGTTACTGTTGTCAGTCATCCTTGGAGGAATGGAGCTCGTCGACCTTCCTACGGAATACGGACCACCAGAATCATCTGCACAATCATAAGATCTCACGGAATTAAAAYGTTCCTCCCTCTCCTACTCTCACTTCTCCCTGGACTATATTTACGTACTCACTCACTCTGAAGTGAATCCTGTCGTTATTTCCCTCTTGTTAARGTTCTTTGCTTTGATTATTAGTCGCTCTCTTACTCGTGCGCCTCAGAAGGACCACTTTGATACTTGACACAGGTCCAACGACCACCCAATGAACTATCCCAATAAATTTAGAAACTAATCACATTGCCCAATCCCAAAAATCACAAAAAAATGAAAATGGCAGACGCTTGAGTACTGTACACTAGTCTGTGCACTGATGCACGATTTGGAAATTCAGCCAAGATCGAAGGGAAAGGGTCGTTCACGTACCGAAAGCTCGAGATCGTCTGCGGTTGTTCCCTCGGGAAAGACAGCTTCCGTAGGCGGCGAAGCTTTCGTGGAGAAGGGAATCGCCCATGAGCAGTCAATGAGTGCAGATCTATCTTGTCCAACAGTTGCCATTTTGGCCATTGCGATTCTGAAGTTGTCCGACATCAGAGGCTGGTCGTCTATGGGTATAATGGTGAACCATAAGCTCGGACAGTGAAAGAAACTGTCGCGTACTGATGTATCCTTCCCAGCGGCATGATGTCCTTGAATCTCTGGATGAATGGGGGTCAAGATTAGAATGGTTTGTATAAGGCATTGATTTCGGGCGGGCGTACCTTGCGATCGCGGCATCGGATTCCAATTTGAGTGTTCCTTCAACCGAGGAGAGGGCCTGCCCGAAATGCAAACTGTCGCCAGGGATGAACGTCCCAGCCAACAGGGTCTAGTAACCAGACTCGATTAACCAATCCGATGATCAATAAACAAACATACCTCAAGGAAGAATTGCGAGTCGAGCTGATCAGGGGTCGAATCAAGGGGTGTAGGGTTTATGGTCTATGTGAATATGCAACATTAGCATTACACCCGAGAAGCGGTTGCTTTTGAGCTCACGTCGTCGACAAAGTTTTGGAAGGCAGTGCTATGACTTGCTAGGAGATCGACCACTTCGTCGGCAGTGAATCCACCTCCGTCGAACATCCTTTCAAGTATTTTGTCAACGCTATCTGCTGGGCTAGGGATGAGATCCGGGGGAGAAGCTGCAGTGGCATCAGGACGGCCTGCGAGGAACTCCAATCGCGGGCCACCAGCACAGTTGCTGACAGCTACGGCGCCAATGAATTGAACGCTTTAGAGGATATATTGCGGGAGTCAGACTGTGAAAGAAAGAAAGAAAGCAATTGAGCTACGTACATGTCTCCGAACGAAACGCCATACTTCTCAGCAATGGGTTTTTCTAGCATCACTATGGGCGATACACCGCCGTTGGCGGGGAAGTTAAGTTCGACATCGGAGAACTTGATGATTGAGCCATCTACCACCGTGGAGACTAGTTAGCTTGCCGGGGGTATCTAGCAAGTGCAGAAACATTACCTGCGCCGCCTCCTCTGTGGAATCAAGAGCATTCGTTAGTCTTAGAGAAATGAGGAGAGTCGAATACTTACCCGAAATTTCCAGCATCGATGAGAGATTGGGAGAACCCAATTGCATCATGGAAGGTGAGCTAAACATGTTTGCGTTGGTCAGTAGTAGCAAGTTAAAAGAGCCGGACGCACCCTCAGAGCTGCTGTCGCGTTTCCATCTGCGTATATATGAAAGAGTAACAATAAGATATCAGGATCGGGATACAAGGCCACTAATACCCACTGCATTCCCCGCCGTCAAAGCTAAAACGAGGCTTGTAAGTATCCGATGTCCATAGTATTCAGATGGTCATAGCTTACAGCTGATCCTGTACCTCGTCGAGGATATCGAACCATACACAACACTAATACAAAGGATCAGCCTCAGACTACTAGGAGTAATTTCGGGAGACAACAACATACCTGTTCGTGTTGAGCTATGAGACCACTATCGCACTGTACCAATGTCGAGGGGTCAAAGCCGATGTCTGACTGGGCGACAGACTGGAGAGCACTGGGGAAGAGGAGGGCGAAAAGAAACAAGTATCCAAAAGCCATTTCGAGGTTTGAGAGGGGATACGGATCCAACTCATTCGTCGACAAACTCTTTATACGCCAATAGCCAACCACATTACACGTCCTAAGTTCTCAGCATCGACACATGCTATCCAAATCAGACCCTCTGCGGGGGTGGCAGATTGGCATCCAGAGAATCGTGGGATGTACGTAGTCTCGCCGATTGAACAGCCTGCACATAGCTAGATGATTATGAGACCGTAACATCCTCCATGGTACGCACACCATATAAAGAAGTAGATGGCACTGAGATATATTTCTCATCGGCGTAAATACTTACCGATGAATGCATCTCGACGCATTGAACAACAGTCATTTACCCGCTCCTGGTAAGGATTTGTTAAGACGCACTTCCCATTGGCATACCTAGATGCGTACTAGAACATGAACATCGAAGTTTGGATATTGATCTTGGGGCTCCCTCTAGGTTGCGGCGAACTCGACAAGTGGCTCTGCGATATTGAAGAAATAATATTGTAGGAGGTCTTCCCTCGTCGTTCCGGATATCAATTAGAAAAATAATCTTTCATGCGGCATCTGAAAGTCTTACTCGTCTACAGATGTCTAATGGGCCCTTATACCTGGTGTTTGGCCGGACTCGGGGGTAGGTGNCGGAGCGCCACAGGTTGGTACCATCGAAATGGCGATGTTCATAGGATAAAGCTAGTAAATTAGTTCAATGCATACCTATTAATCGTGAGTCGAGAGTATAGAGTACAGAAATACGGCTCCCAGTTCGCGTCCACGAATAGAAAGGCACAAGGAGAAAAGGCTCGTAGGCCGTCTCGTCTTCGTAGCCCTATTCAAATTATTTGAGAGAGTCCAATGCTTCGGGTGCTGGATAGTTATAAGAAGACTTTGTCATCTAGAAAATCTCCAGCCAGTCCTCTTCGTACCAGTTGCGTGTGCTATAAAAGACGACAAGGCAAGGATCCTACAAGACTTTAGCTATGCCACAATCAGGACATTTTGGGGAAGACTTCAAGCGTTAAATGAACAGAGATCTTAGAGAGTGCGTTCCTCATGGGGTTCCGATAAAAGCCAGAGAGACGCCATGATTGCTGGTCAATGCTAGAGACAAGCATTGTGTGAGACCCGGGTGCATGACCGTGCATCACGATTTCTCCATCGTCGGGCCGGTTACCGTCGACAATTTCCYGYCCCTTCCGATCTTTGCAACAATCGCATCACCATACCAGCGGACCCGCTTCTGCAGCCTTGCCAATGACCGGTTCCTTTGACCAAAGGAAGACGGACGGTACTGGAAAAAAACTTTGAATTGGTACTCCTGGTCAACCGTGTAGAGGTTGATGGTCTGCGTCCTGATAGGAACACTACTGTGGTCAAAAAGAATGCCCGCAATTAAAGGGATGTCTTTGTCCCCGCCACTGCAGACTCCAAGGTTAGCCGTCTTTGGGATAACACCATTCACGTCGAATACCATAACTCGTTGGATTCGAGCGGGAATCTGTAGAATGGATTGAGTACATATAGAACGTTGGAAGAGGGGTAGTACCGTTACTGCACGACCAGCCATTATAAATCTCCTTCTATGGCTCCCAAGAGTCTGCGGAGTGGGTGAGGGGAAGAATGAATGAAAGAGTGGACAAGGCAAAGGAGTGGCTATTGAAGCCTCGTTTTGATTGGGACGCAATTTCATTTAGTCACGCGAGATGATAGCGCCACAAAGTAAATGCATTCAGTGTACAACGACAGACCGAGCAGCTAAATATGTGAAATTTACAGTTTACAGTAAGTGCCCGGTAGTCTACATATCCGCATCATGTTGCATCGGAAGCATTCCGTAAGGACTTGTAAGTTGTCTGGGTCTTCTTGGTCACCCAGCAGGGATCTCCGTTAGGACGAAAATCCAAACGATGATTGAAAAGAACGGGGTGCTTGTGAGCGGGATGCACCGTCTGCCATCGGTTCCCCCTACATATCCAAATTTGGTGGCCTGACGGGTATCGACAGAGGAATAGGTCCCCTGGCTGCATATCTGACTGGAGAGGAGGGCTATCAAGAGGCTCTGTCCCATGATATTCATACCACCGGGTGTGCTGNCAAGGTGTTCCGTATCTTTGTTTCTTTACAAGGCACTATAGTGTGATTGTTTTTGCGTCGGAATTATTCTTGACAGGACGGGGCAGGACATGCTTACTGTTATTGTCGAGAACATTATGAGCCGTTTGATCATCCCAATGTACCTTCGGTGTAGAAGTGGATCGAGCTGGTTTTGAGGCGAGGCGACGTCNGGGAGGACAACACGGAAAGAGTCTTGACAACATCCCTAAACCGTTGTGAGATAAAGGAGCCAGTGAAAGCTAAAATAAACAAACACAGGATGATCATCAGACCGCAGAGTTGTGTCAAAGTCATCCTCGTCGTCTTCATCTCCGATGGACGACAGAGGCGAAGGAGCGGACGAAAGCTCCCTGATACTAGATTTCTAAGTAAAGGACGACATCGTAGAGGAGGGTGCTTACGCANGGTCGCGATCATATGCCTGAGTCTCCGGCACATCCTTTCTAAAATCATCACACGTTCCGTTTGCTAGACCTTGCTATGATGCCAGATACTTTGAAGGGGTGTATGACTCTGAGGGAAGGGTTAATGATCGAATGGATTACACTTTATATCATAAATTACTGTACAAGATACCAATTGCTGGAGGATAAATGTATATACAGTGACCAGAAGGTAGCACATATTAAACTAAAAGCCCCTGTCAATCGGTGCCCGGCCTCGCTGCGCGAGGCCAGCACCTCATGACAGGGAAAGGGTAATAAACAGTTGTAGCAGTTAAAGATGGAAGAGAGAAGTGGGATGCCAATGAAGAGAACAATCAATGATAGTCTGAGGAGTGGGATGGATTCAGATGGTAGAACAATGGGCTCAAACTGTTGTGTATGCAAAGGCAAACCCAGCAGGTGTGGGACTAAGAGACCAACAGAATGGAGCACGGGCAGGAAATAGGAAACCTTTAACAAACCTGTTGAATTTCAGTAAAGTATTAGAGTGACCGAAAAGAGGTGTGTACTGTGTGACTTTCCAAAATCTATCGTTCCCAGAAGTGTGGGCCAAAACATTGTAAGTAACGAATCAGGGAGGGAAGATACATGAATATGAATGAGTGAGGGAAGACATATGAATTCACGCATCTGCACGTAGTAAGAGGGCTGTGCAATGATGTTTGGTCGACGATGGTCTCAGCACATTCCTATTTGGGACGGAGACGGAACTTGGGGATGAAGGCGACGCCTCCGGCGCCTTTAACCTTGCTATTAATTAATACATCCAGCAGCAATGAGCAGAAGGATGGGAGCTAAGCTCGCTGTTATAACCAGCCGAACTGTGCTCGGCCAGCAGCACAGCCACATTTCCGGACCGTAGTATTTGGGGCTCTGCTCGTGAGGTGACTCATTGACAGTCTCTTGTTGTGGAGGGATCACGAAAGATACAATCATAATTTGAAGTAAAAGCTGATATAACGAAGGTTCTATACTAAGATTGGAGGAGGGCTACGAGCATGGATGGGATATTCGTAGTACTAGTGTGGTGCGTGGTACAATGCAGTGCACTGCTATTTGTACATAGTTGCGCGTAGCAATTTCCTTTTATGGGTCGATTAGACCCCCCCGGGACCATTGCTAGAGCAAGGTCACCTTGAATAGCAAGGTAACAGACCTCAGACCCCGGTTCCTCTACCGGGTCTACATTGTCCGTCAGAAGTCTGGATGTAAGTTATTGAAAGAAAATTCCTGAATAACAGATATGCGTATACCTTGAGATGCCAGAAGACGTCTGAGACGAGTGGTGCTGTTGGTGGCCAGGGAATTTCCTCGCTGCGATTCTCTCAATAGTGGTGGACGGAGGTGTCTTTGGGAAAACCTCTCGGTGCATGGGCACATTATAAGTGAGATAAATTAATCGGCCACAACATCAAAGAGTGATTCTTACATTGTCTTCAGCCTTAGTGACATATGGTCGCGCCATGAACCGTGATCTCCTGGGAAATATCTCTTGATGGATGAGAATCGCCTAAGAAAGTGGAAATGAGGACGCAGATCTTTTTGGCGTAACGAGGGAACACTTGCATCGCGCTCTGTTCTTCGAATTCGGCGAGAATGTAGAGGCAGGCCAGCTGCGAAACGAGCATCCTTGAAGGCGTACGTCAAAGGAGGGTCCTTCATCGTAGACTGAGACAAAGGTAAAGCCTGTGTCCATCAACGTTCCCGAGAGAGATTAAAACTCCGACTGAGAGGCGTACATCCTCTACAATTCATAGGGTGCGATTTACACAAGCTTATATATGTATTCTGGGTACATACGGATAAATCTTAAAGTAAAGAAAAAAGTGTATTAAGCTGCGCCGACGGAAGGGAACGGGCAGGAACAGTGGCACGGCACTTTGGACATTCCAACGTCCTTGCGTTGTTCTTGCACAGTTCATGTATACAATCTTCGCAGAAAAGGTGACCACATTCAGTCCTATTGCACTCCCAATGGTAAGATTATGACCCAGAATCAACTATAACGTACTCACATTCGTGGTCTGCCCATGCGTTCAAAGCATATTGAACATGTAGAGACATCGTCAAGCTCGACCAGGACCTGCAAATCATTAGAAGTTGATTAATCAAGGCCACCAGCCTTACTTGATTCAGTTTCGATAGCTTCTGTAGGATATATCAGTACTGGGCAGTAGGCGAAAGCTAGATCCTGTTACCTGTTGCAATTCTACTAGCGTAGCATCACGGGCACTCTCGAGTCCAGCCTCGTAGATTTCGCATTGCTATTCATATTGGTCAAATCCTCATTACAGACGGCAGAGATCACAAGACTTCACCATGCGTAGAGCGTGGATCTCATCATCCTTCCCTTGGGCAGTTATCAAACGCGTGTTGGCATTTTCGAGGGCACTTTGACTGTTGTGAAGCTCTTCTTACATGACGGTGTATGCCTATGAATAAAGAGTCAGGCGTCGACACGTGAGAGTCTGAAGAACACAACACGGCATACCGTTCGACAGGCCACCAGGGCATCCTTCGTTTCTGTCAGCTGCTGCTGATGAGAGCACCCGTCACTCAGCATACAGTTAGACTTTTTGGGGGGACTAATGGTTAATAAATCAAAGAACAGAGCGTGAGTTTGCGCGCCTTAGACTTCAGTTGTGATAGGACTCGCGCATGCGACTTCTTGAGCTACGAATGGCTTGATCTCAAGACCTAAAAAAGCAGTAAGATAGCATCATACCTGGTGAATCTAGGCATCTTTTTGTTGTTGAAAGTTGTCGAACTTTTTGAGAAGTATAGCGTATTCCTGTACATAAAAAGGGATGGTGAATATCGGCTATTGGTATGATTCCAACGACCAACTTCTTCACTATCAGCCAGCTGTCCAAGGAGGTTCTTGGCAGAAAATGGCGAGGTCGTTGTTTTGGATCCATCCGGTGGCATTGCGAGGGCAGCTGCAGATGAGTGTTATCGTACAAGCAGACGAGCCGTGGTTGTGCATATAAGGGAGATTGAGAAGCCCTGGGTAACAATGGTCGATTTAACCAAGGTCTGAGTTGGTACTGAGAGGCGGTCTTCTGCCATGAGCATCAGGATTTTGACACATCAGTTTCGGCCACTTTCGCCCCTTTTAAACGCCCGAAAGTGGCAAAAGTGGCCAAAAAAAAAAAAAAAAAAAAAT
>LBLO01001101.1:0-11455 GCA_004354395.1 Chondrostereum purpureum
ATTGAGTGTAAGCATTGTCAGATGTTCATCTGTCCTATACCCTCTACTAATGTGTTTTTTCAGTGTGAACAACTGTAGTCTAGCCGCGACTGGGTACGTCTATCGAAGGAGTGCTATGAGACTATATCAACAACAGGGACTGGTACCATATATTCACATTAGTATTCACTTGAGGTTGCAGGGTGTGTGTAGTAGTGGTATTATCATGAATAAAACATATTTTTGTCGTTATTACTATTGAAAATTTGAGTGTCCATATAATTGCATAGCTAGGGGAATCCTCGCATGTCAAAAATTATGTGCCAAGCATTAGACGCTTGTCCAATTTGCCGACATAAATGCGTAGATTTGCATCCATTGCTCAATAAAAAGTTCTCATTTTTCGATTTACCTATATTCTCATCTATGCATATCGCGCCATCATGATATTCACAATTTTCATAGATTCCCATCGACCTGACAATGGCCATTTCTCACTGGGGCTGACGGAACACAATCTGAATCCAGTGCAATGGATCAGTGCCCGAATCCGTGGGACTGGTGCTCCAAGCAGGGTGAAGACTCATACACACCAGGAAGTAGCCGTCCAGCTATTTCTGTCCGCATTGGAATGGAGAGAATTCTTGCCATAATGATATAGTACTTTCGACGCGTCGCGTTGTGAGATGGAGATCCGCTAATTCGAGATAATAAACCATGATTAAGTGTGGCTGTGTTGCTTGAGCCTTTTCTGGCTACAACTCGAGGGATCTCTACAGTTAGTCCAAAGTCCTTCTCATAACTTGTAAAGACACTTGAGAACAAGCTGAGAGTATTCTAACGGACGACATCCGAGTCTAAGATATTGGATAGAGACTGAAAACTGAAGATTCTCAAGCAATTTGGGTTTGTGATCCTTTACGAATTTTCCCTTGTCTGGCGCGGTACCACTCTCTCGGGTCTCTAGCATTTCTCTCACATCCACCACATCGTCTTTCCTCTCACCACGAAAGCAGTTTTCTCAAGCTTTTCTAGTCCTTCAGTCACCGGCAGCCAAGCACTTTTGGCACTTTTGGGGCTCGTGCTTACGTCTGAGTCTCCCCGACGCTCTTCGATAATTGCTGTTTCTTTCCTATCAATATGATCCAACAAACCAATGCCCGTCAGACTGGTACAAGCGTTGCGCCAGGCCGCTCTACTGCCTCGGATGGACCAGAACAATGGGGTATGTGGTCGGGTCGCAAGTAAGTGCAAGCCGTACCCATTCCAGGGGCCCGAATAAACATATACTTAAGTCTCGCTAAGATATTATTCGCTCGAAGTTGTACAGCATCCCCTCAGAGCTCGGATGTGCGGTTTCGGTGACAAGGTTCATACTTTTGAAGGAAACTATCTCCGCACGTTCTCATAGGTATCAATAACAGGACAGGCGACCGTTGGCACCTGCTGCAGTGGCAAAAATGATAGTGAGACGAGACGACAATAGTCTAGTAGATGTAGAGTAGGTTTTCACACCCTTACTTCTCTGACCTTTCCATCTCATTGTCACTCCTAATGCATAGTGATGTCGACTGCTCCTTCTTTCTGGTAACAGTTGATCTGTGGTCAGCGGATGGCAAGTCAGAAATGAATCTTGTCTTGCACCCGTCCTCGGCCGATCGTTATATCCCTGCCAACCCTGCCCCCGTCAAACCCCGAAAGCGAGAAATCAAGCCTGCACCCAGGAATACCTCTGGTAATCAAACTCCGGGGGCTCGATCCACTCCAGCCCCTACCCATGCTTCAGTGGGTTATTCGTGTCTCCCTGAAGTATATTTCTTACCCTTGATATGTTACAGTTGAATAGTCCGAATCTATCTCCTACCGTGTTAACTGGCCAAAGCCAAGGATCGCCAGGATACGCCACTCCCAGCTACCCGTTTGCTGCATCAACCCCTACGTCGGCCACGTCAGTTCCTGATAGTGCACCCTCATACCCAACATCTTCAGCAAACACTTTCGCCTCTGCTAGCTCAGATGCATCATCATCGTGGGCATATTCACCATCCGTTGTCGATCGTAATACTACATACCCACCTCCAATCTTACCCTCGATTCACACAATCTCGAGGCCTCGCAGCTCTTCAGAATCCCAATGGCACTCTGAAGGGAATACTCAAGATACCTCCTTTCGCCCATTTACAGCCAGCTTCCCTGCGGATAACGAGGCTGAAGCCTGGCCGCAGGCTGATACTCCTCAGAACATTGGTCGATTCCCGAACGAGGCATTCACTCCTGCCCCCCAAAATTACAATTTTTCTCAACCAGGTTCCCAGCCGTCTTTCTACCAAGGGACACCACCGCCACCAACGACTTCCACCATCCCAATTTTGCCTCGACATACTTACACTCGAACTCTAGTCGGACCACTTTCCGCCAATGCTACACGATTGGCAGATGAACACCGGAAACCTGGGATTTTCTTCCTATTCCAGGATCTGTCCGTAAGAACAGAAGGTCAGCTCCACATCTATACCTTCTTCAAGAATCATTGTGTACCTAAAATAATAGGAACTTTTCGTCTGCGACTACGCCTAATGAACATCGGAGCGTGAGTGACTTTTCCTTACCACAACTTCATTATTTTCAACGCTCTCGCCGAATGCAGTCCTCCTGCACCTGAATCAGGTGCCACGGAAATCCACACAGGCACCACTCCTGTCCTTGCTCAGTCATTCACTGAGCCTTTTACTGTCTACTCAGCCAAACGTTTTCCCGGAGTGCCTGGTAGGTGACTGGAATCAATTAGCCTCCGATTACATGACCGAATGTTTTGCAGACACGACTGCTTTGTCAATTGCTCTCGGGAATCAAGGACAGAAGCTTCCTCTGGTAAGGATATTTTTTCGAATGATGTACAATCTCCTCATTATTCTGACTTCAGAGAAACCGTCATGGCTCTACAAAACGACGGCGACGTGGCGAATCTTCAGACGAGGACGACTCAGATTAGGAGACCAGTTCTGGGGGTATGTTCCTTCTGTAACCACCCCATCTATATTCTTTGCTATTCATTTGTTCGTCTAACTGCATTTCGTCTTGTAAACAGTTGCTGTCAAATTATTCATATTATCAGAGGGCATGTAAGAATACAGTAGTATATATTTATAATTTCCATCGCAAACCCTGACGGTAGAGCCTTGCGTGGGGCCCGAGCGACGATTCCTGCCGCGCGAATGAATCATCTACGAATACGGTACCAGCAAGGTGCAGTTTTGTACGCTACTATTGAGTGATCGTGGATAAGTGGAGTTCTAAACCCCAACCCCTTGACTCGGAGGGGGCTTAACAGAGACAGGGCTATGGCACTCGTCGAAGTTATAAAAACTTTATCGCTCACGCCGGGGTCGTCTTTGCCGCTGAAAGGTGATCACTTGGTCAACAGTGTCAGGGAAGCGGTGAAGGACCTTGTCGAGTGTCTCTCTGGCAGCTTGGCGTCCGTATTCAACCTCTTCCAGGGATCCCAACTTGCCATAGTCCGGATGATCGGGCGACAGGATANGTTCAATCATGCGACCATTCTCCAGTCGTCGCAAGGCCCACCCAAGGACGGCCAACGTCGCTATATGAGGTCGCCAGATATTCCATGAAGGTGAGATCGAGTGTAGGATTCGCAAAGGATGTACGAATACATCTTCGTCAGGAAGATCATCCATCTCTTGGACGAGGGAAGGAAACTGATAGCTGTGTTTACGGACCATCCTTGCTCTGTTTCTGCCGAACCGCACCGACTCTGGGGAAGGCTTATCGACCTGGTTCGTCTTGTCTGTCATCTTGTCGAAGCTGAGAGGGGATGCAGGTGATGGGTCCCTGCTCATTAAAATATCCCTGCTGCGCTGCTGATAAGGTAATATGACCTTTTCAACTACTTCGTATGCCCGCTCGACCTCCCCTGCACGGATAAGAGCCACCGCAAGATGGTTCCAATTATGAGAATCGAAGACAAGGCCGTTCATCTGGAAGGTCTTCCACACAGCCGCGATCTCCATATGGAGACCTGCCACGGACAAAGTATCGATGTAGATTGACAGAGGAAGAGAGAGGACGTTGGGAAAGAAGCGTTGGGGAGGGGAGGACGGGTCAGCTTTGATCGTGCTGAACAGACTGGAATCATTGGCTGTCTTCAAGCCGAGTTCGAATATCTGAGGCCAAAGCTGGAGGGCAGCCTTTACATTGCGAGCAGCCCGGTACGCAAAAAGGAGGGTAGTGAGATTTCCTAGGGTCGGCTCTCCCCCAGCAGCCAGCAACTCTTGGAAAATCCTTTCAGTGTCCTCGGGCTGTTTCATGAGGGCGTACGCGGTCATCACGGGAGCATAGAGACTTCCTATTGCAGTAGTGTACCCATGGCCAGGAATATCCCAATATCTCTGTTCAGAAGGAACTTCGACGAGGCTCTTGATGAAGCCCTCGGCGAGCTGAAGACTTTCCTCCGTTTTTTCGTGGCCATACGCCTGTAGCACAACGTTGAAGGATGCAGCAGAGGGTTTAATTCCCCGCTCTCGCATGTCATCATACACGGCCACGGCCCGTACCCTATCTCCCCGACGTAGAAAACCTGCCATAATAATGGTCAAAATGACACTGTTAACCTGAATGTTGGCCGTTTCGTCCTCTGATATTCTTTCCATGTCCCGGAAAATATCAGTAGCAACATCCATGAACCCCGCATCACAGGCAGACTGCACCAGTAATGCAAAGGTATGATTGTTCGGGGGTATGCCGGTTTCTTCCAGACGAGTGAACAGCTTGGAGACTACATGGAAAGGGGCGCCCATCATGACATAGGCGTGAAGCAGGGTGTTGTAAACCTCTATCGTAAGACGTATGTCTTCAGATGCGTGCTGCTGCATATAATCGAAGATACGTATGACCCCGTGCCAAGATCCCGCATGGACATGAGCATTCATAAGAGTCGTCAACGTCTGCCGACTGGGTCGAATGCCTTCACTGACTGCCCTCTTATACAGAGCTTCAGCGCCGACTGGATCGGCGCGGCGGGAAAGAACTGTGAGGATCTGGTTATAAGTCACATCGGTTGGCTGGTGGCCTGCATTGCACATTTGGTCCAGAATAGCAGATAGGGTTTCAATATCGCCTCTGGACGCAAAAGTTTCCAAAATCATGGTATATGAATACACATCGGGAGCATGTCCGTTCACTGACATTTCATTCAGCCAGCGGTTGATGCCATTGACATCACCCTTGTTAGCGAAGGCATGGAGGACAGTATTGAAGTGCACCAGAGACGCACAACCAGAGCGTCGACCTTGTGAATCAACAGGGAAAAAGCGGTCGAATAAAGCGAGCGTGGCTTCTACGTTACCCGCAGTTGCATACGAGTGCATGACCATGTTTTTGTCTGTGTCGTCAACCCAATCCCGGACTGCAAGCGTCTCGAATAGTTTTTCAGCACGAGAGTAATCTCCAGCATGTCCGTAGAAGTGTAGTGCTGTCGAGAGATGTTCCTTTGTGTCTGAGGACGGAACTGAGTTTAAAACTATTCGAGCTGAGCCCATCGCTTCACGTCTGACGAGGTCGCGCACGAGCCTAAGTTGGAGCGGAGTGGGTATAGGGATGTTTTGACGGCGGAGTTCCTCTTGCAGGTCGAATGCGAGAAATGGACGTCGCATCTTTATGAGAGCGGAAAAAAGAAGCAAGCCAACTCTACTTCGAGAAGCCTTGTTCCAGTGCTTCAAAGACTGCAGTGAATTCACAGGGTGATCTAAAGAGACTAAACTGTGATAAATTGCCTGACGCAGATTCCGACTGACTTCGGCTATGTGTCCAGCGCGTTTCATTGCAGAAATCTCCAGCGCAATGTGGGTTTCGAGGGTGCTCCATTCCTGATCTATAAACTCCAGGACTCGCATGGCGTCGTGGTGGCGATGAAGAGAAAGGATGACACCATGATAGGCACGAAGAAGGGAAGCCTGTTGTTCTGACTTGACACGAAGGTCGCGATATTCATGAAGGAGTCGCACAGCTGGTTCGATATCTCCCGAGAGAGCGTACGCACGTGCAAGGAGGCTTGAACGAAGGAGGGTGCGAGGATCAGAGGGGTGGCCTACTAAAGGGATATTTTGTGTCATCTGCCGCAAACGTCTGCCATCACTGTGTAGCGCGTCAAGTGAGTAACTCTCATCGTGATAACGTCGCTCTGCCTGATATACCAGTCGTTTACCAAGGGATAAATGGTGTGTAATGGATAAAAGCTTTATTGCAGACGATTGTACAGCTTGGCTGTACACCTCCCATGCTTCATCCTCCGAGAACTGGGTCTTGGGTGTCTCAATGATAGCTATGAGACGGACAAGAACATCGTAAGCGCTAGGTGCTTTGGGTGATGATTCTCCCGAGTCTGAGCTAGGTTCGTGTGAATGTGGGGAGTGTGCACTATGGCCAGGTGGGTCTATAGCTTGCGATGCGTGTCTGCGTTGCCCATGTTGCTGTTGGGACCGAAGCCAAGGCCAAGGAGAAAAGGAGTGTCGATGGGGTTGGGGTAGAGGCTTGGGATTCCGCCGACGTATGTACAGCCGGCTGAACGATGCCTGTAAGCATGTCTGGCGTGCTCGCTCTAGGAATGAAGACCATTAATATTGGATGTAAGTGGATTCAGTAAGGATATGCTAACTCGGGTTTGCGAAGGGTGGTGTTGTCTCGCAAAACCATGCCTGACATTGGGAGAGGAATAGTCTTCTGCAAGGTAACTCGTCGCAATTGTGTGTTTCCTTTTCCTTCCCTTTGAGAGATCCTCTTGGCCTCGGATTAAAAAAATCTGAAGTGACAGATGAACGCAGATGTTGTTGTGTTCTTTTACCCGCCAAGGGTAAAGACGAGCGGAATTGTTGACGGAACGTCGTGCAGATGACCTCTCTGACTGGTTCCAGCATGAACGGCTGCGCCAGCCAAATAAGCCTGAAGTCAGTTAGTTTACTCGATTTCGGAGTTGATCACAACCTACGCACCTCACAAACCTACTCCTCCACTCTCAGTAGAGCAGTAAATTACTAGCAACAGCAGACTTGAAATAAAAAGTCACGTGCAACTCCATAGGGTATTTGCGGTCCGGAGTTTGCTTTCATTACTAAGCATGAATCAAGCTCACCTCATGTGGCGCCCGACAAGACCCTCCCATAACCGAAATCGTGCTGCATACGTTGGAGTGATTTCTCGATAAAATACACTTACAACTTTATCCAGGACCTTATGAGTGCCAAACAGACGCCTGCTCATGAGCTCGTCATTGCGAGTAGCACTGAAGAAATCCAACAGTGCTACGATGTACGGATAGCGGTCTTCGTTCATGAGCAAAAGTTTCCGTTGGATGTTGAGATAGACAGGTAGGCTATGGAGCAATTCACTGGCAATTGGATTCATTCTGTCCACAGCGACGATCCGACGGCAACCCATTTTCTTCTCCGCCTCGTTCCATCGTTAGAGCCGATTGGGACTGTTCGAGCGGTCAAGCCACACGGAAAAGACTACTATAAGCTCGGAAGACTCGCGATTCTGAAAGATTATCGACAGTACAAGTTCGGGCGAGAACTTGTACTAGCGCTCCACGACTGGGTGAAAACAGATGCCAGCAAGACAGATGTTTCGTCTTCCTCAGTCACCATTGTCGCCCACTCTCAACTATATGTCAAGGGTTTCTACGCAAAGTAGGTTGCCTCTCTTTTCCTAGCGTTTTGTACCCCCAAGTGTAACCGATCTTCTAGGTTTGGATACAAACCTGAAGTATGTTCTGATGTTCATCTGTTTGCATCCATTCCTCAACGTATACAGGGAGATGAATTTGATGAAGACGGAGACCCACATCAGAAGATGGTGGCCCACATTTCTCTCGATTGAACTTCGCTGGGTCCTGTAGCATCCAGTGTCACCAAGAAATCTACGTATAATTGACCAAACATGGGCCACACAATGGTAGATCTGCACCTCTTTTCCAACTCCGCGAAGAATACATGATCTCCAGAACATCAGAAAAAATATTGCGTATTGCTTCAAGGTACAGCGTCCAGGAATCCTCTTCGATGAGTGGCAGCAGCAACATAGATGTCTGCCCCGGGAAAACCACTAGCTTCTCACTTGATGAGAAAGAATGACCTATAATGTGCCTTAAAAGTGCCTCCCCGAAGTAACCGGATTGGCTTGTTGAACACTCTATGTTTCCTTTCGATTAAGGTAATGAATTGACCGTGCAGGGTCCACCGATTCTCCGTTTTGTATCAACGATTCCGTGTCGGCACCATCAATGAGTCAGACCTTTCTTCAAGCCATTGCGGCGCTACCTGCTCGGTCAGGTCCACATCCAGTATTCTCCAAAACCACACCGCTCTTGTCTTGTGTAGCTACCCGCCGCGCAATTGCGTCACCAGAGAACCTTCCCCATGTTTTACGTGACTGCTGAATGTGGATTTGGGAAGTTCTGGTTCCCGGTCTGGTGAGCTCATTTACCACTGTTGGGCCTATGAAAGACAACCCTTGGATCTTCAGCATTTGATTTATGGTAACCATAGAACTTCGTGGACAAGAGATTATTCGTGTGGAACACGACGTGGAGCGGCGACCTGCATGAGAAGTGGGGAGACAGGAACAGGTATAATTCTGTTCCCCTCGACGCTGTGATGACATAGTTCATTACCAGCTAGGTACCGATTTTTGTGAAGGTCCTGTACAGAGTTTTGCGTTCTCAGAGATGCCCGAAAGATCTCAAACCAAGGCTGTGTGTTGCACAGTAGTTAGCGTCTTCTTCAGTCAGCCACCGGTGCCTCCACCCCTGCCGCGTCAGAACAGAGCCTTTCACTATCGTCGGAACATAGTTACCAAACGACCGTCTTACTGAGCCTGACTTGACTTGTATGACATTGCTGTTTTGTGCCACATCTTCCAGCGCCACACAGCAGGCCTAAACCGGTTAGAGCTGATCCCAAAGAGTTAAAACGCTTTGACCGCTTGCCTCGTGCTACCCTCTCAAATCCGTCCAGAAGTACAAATAAGTAAATCCCAAACGATCTTTCTCTTTTTCGAAAGCAAGCTCCGTGCACGGTTCATGTCTCACGCGGCGTCTTTCATGCCGCGGAGGCTCCTACTGGCTGAGGCAAAGAGCTGCTTTTGGTCCCCTTCCATCTGATGACCCCCCCCGCTTGCGGAGATTTGAAGAAAAAATTGGAGGATCGCAGCCCGCCGATTGGATTACCAGTGACTYTGTTTACAAAGACCGTTGCTTCCGTTCTCCTTCCGCGGAAGCATCTCTCCTTACAGTTAGAAGACCCTGGCTAAACTCCCCAGGTCTTATCTATATTCCATCCTGTACTTCCGGGCTAGTACCTGTGACCGAGACACGATCGAGCTCCTCTTGCGCAGAGTAGGATAATCACACGAGTGACGGGTCTGGTACCATCCACATCTTTTTCTTTGGACGTACCCTTTGCCCTAACCCAGTTATACGTGTATTTTTCCTTTCCCGCGCAACGTATGTCTCCTTGAAGTCAGTGTGAATAATAATGATGAGCGTTACAATTGCGGCGTCCGAACGAAGRCGCGCGCCTTCCATTCAAACGAGCTGTAGGGACAAGGATCATCGCTTCCGCAATGTTGTTGAATGGATCCACAAATGTACACGACACGACTCATCATGCTAAAACTCCACTCGCGATCGCCTTCCTAACTCTATTGTATCGTTCGTCGTCAACGATCTTGAATATTGATGCTGCATGAATGTCACACCCTGAATAGAGTCAATGAAATGCCAACACCCTCTGTCGGGACGTCGATCACTTGTGTATTCAAAAGTAGGAGGAGAAGAAACTAATCGGTGCTGGTATGTACTCTACAATAATAACAAGGAGAGAGAGAGGGATATTCTGGTAATACATGGATGTGATGATGTGTGTGTGCGGGCGTGCAGCAAAAATGAGGAAGACATAGTGTAATAAACTATTAACAAACCAAGAACGAACATGGGAAAGAAGAACCTTGTGTCCGTATATATGAGGGGGGAGAGGGGTACTAGAGTAAACCAAGCAAAGGACCGAAGAAACAGTGCGTTCAGATGGAAACGTTCAAGCAAAGGAAATAAATTTATGTCGAAAGGAGCGAAGCGCAAAAGAAGAACCGAAGCATTGCAGAAAAGAGAGAATATTCAACAGAAGAAAGGGTCGTAAAAAAGTCGTGAGCATCAACGAATTCATGAGAGAAATAGAGAAAAATAATAGATTCAAGATCTCCTGCGATTGGCAGGAGGTGGGAACCATCCCTCGCTCTCGCTCTCCGACGACTCGAGCTTGATAGTACCGAAGGCCGGACTGCCTGGGAGGATACTGAAATTAATGGATGTACCTCCGAACCCAGGGGAGGCGCTGCCCTCCTCGTATAGCCTACGCGCAGCTTCATACTCCATCTTCTCTTGTTCCGCCTGCGCAAGGAAAGGCTGAGAAAGGAATCAGTTGTATGTCAGATATTATGTCTGTTGGGTTTACTAACCTTTCTTTCATCATCTGTCATAGCCCTCCACTTCTTGGCAGCGAGAACGCTCTGTCTGGTGGTCTCTGTCTCGTCTCCGAAGACTTCCTTGACCATGCGCGGAGAGCTCCTGATCCTCTGGAGGAACATGAAATATGCACTCAAGGGTTTCTTAGGGGCGTTGGGATCTTTCATGTTGCTTTTCCTCGACTTGCCTGCTTTACGTTGGGCAGTCCGGTAAGCGTTCTCCTTCTTGATGTCGTCTGGAGTGAGAGTACGCATGTAAGCGGCCAAAGCGACTTCGCGTTCCTGCTTCATCTGTAGTGAGCGGCGCTTGTATGGCTAAATAATGTAGAGATTAGATAGATGGACGATAAGTAAGATAAACACGGACCTCTTTCTCCTCTACACTGAGACCAGCGTATTCCTGGCCGGCCTCCTTCGCGGCCTGCGCAACGTTGAGTTTCTTGGTGCTTGAGGCCTGGTGCCTCTGGATCCAGTCTGTAAAGTAGAGCTGCCAGGCAGAGGGAGCCAACTTGGGTGGACGGAGGACTGATTTCAACGGGGCTGTGTAAACTGGATTAGTGAGAGATATCGATGAGAAGCGGAGAGTGACGCACGACTGTCAGGGGACTTGCCAGACGGCTGGAGATCGTCTGGCGCTGATATCTTTCTCTTGCGGCGGACGGTGGCGTCTGGATCAGCATCATCGAAGCTGAGGGACTCTGCGCGACGGCTATAGGATCTAGAGAGAGGCGGCTGGGTCATGGATGGAGCGCTGGACGGCTGGAAGATCNTGGCTGGCAGTGGGGAGGGCGTCTCGTCGCGCTGCGATGCGAAGACGGTGGGTCCTGTCCCCTGCCTGCGGGGAGAGCGGAGAGGGACTGGGCGGGGTGGAAGAGATGGTTTGCCCAGGTCGGGGGTATGCACGGGTGGCGGGCCGGAGATAGCGTCGTCGAAGGAGGAGGAGGGG
>LBLO01001102.1:0-11452 GCA_004354395.1 Chondrostereum purpureum
GGCTACTACTGCAGAAGACGAAGAGGATGAATTCGATGAATTCGGGCCGCTGGATGTCACAGATGAGACAGGAGGTGACTCAGTCTTGGCCCTATTTGCATCGCAGGATAACGTTGCTAGCTTCCAAAGCGAGGTCCCAGAGAAAGAGAAAGAAAGGGATGTAAGGTACATGGCAGTAGACGATTCGGATGGGTCTGGAGAAGATTATGATGATGAAGCTGATGCTAGTGGAGAAGAAGATCTGGGATCAGACTCCGATGCAACGTTAAATAATGAGTACTATTAGCCAGCGTGCGCTTCGGGAATACAAGTGTACTGTCTTAGAGAGGAACTTATTTAGTTAATTAGCGGTTTGAGAACCCGGGTGATCCAAAACATAAAGAAGTCTGTGGGCGAGTACAGCACCTATTCCTCAACACTATTTTCAAGGAGTCGAGCGGGTTGACGGCCCCGAAATGGCGCACTGATAGCAGNCTCCTGATGCATTCCATGGGGGGACTCTTACGAGTCGCGATTTTTGAATCATCACTCTAACTTGTGCACCGAGCATTTTACGATGCTTTCACGGATCGCGTCCAACTCAGCTCGCTGAGAGTTGTTTCGAAGATTCAATCCCATGCTCATTTGGATGACTGGAAATACATTATATGCACATACAAATTAAGAAGTGGCCTTCCCATCCCCTCCTTGCACGACGGGATCCGGAGGTTTAGTAGACCCAGTGCCTGTAGCGGCAATGTCGTCTTCTTCGTCGCTATCTCCTCCTAGCAGGAACTCTTCCCCCTCCATTGCCTTCCCAGTGGCCGGTTTCTTCGCTGGAGATGCCTGTGACTGAGGAGGAATTGGTGGCTGGGCTTGGGGTGGCGGAGCCTGCGATTGGGACACCTGGGACTGATGTGAGACCGGGTTTGTGTCTGGTCTTCTTGTCGGTGATGGTCTTACGAATCCGCCCTCGCTYCCACTTGCGACAGGCGTCTTGGKAGGGTTGRCGACCGATGCTTGGTGGCTGGCRGGGTTCACMTGATCCCTMGWTGAAGGCATTCTGAATCCACCAGCGCCAGAGTCCAATGCAACTTGACCAGCTTGGCCACCTTCGTACCCACGCTCCATACACTCGCGGAACCAGTCGATACCGTTTTGCAAATGATATTTGGCGCTAGTGAAGCTGAATTGCGGAATTTGATCCCACCCAGATAATTGGAGTACATAGCGGTTGTACAGTGCTCCAAGGGTGAGATAAAGGAGGAGGACAATCAGGAGACTTTGTTGCAGGATTGATCAGTGAAAACAGTGGAGTATGAAAATAAACAAACTTACAGAACGATCAGAGAAGAAATAAAGGAGAAGAACGACGTGTGTTCTTGGGTCGCGCATGCATACTTCCCAAAACGTGGGTAACCAGTGAGCACTCAAGAGAAGAAGCAAACTTACATGAGTCCGCCATTGAAGGAAGAAAGCGCAAGCATTTTCCTCGTCAAACGGCGGAAGAGAGGCGACTAGTCTNGGGGATCCAGTGTCGTACACTGTGGTATCACATATAAACTCGATTGCCGTTGTTGCTCTTTGGTTAGAAGATTTGCATGTTGAGCCCCCCGTTAGTGTTATTTGCAGATTTGCAGATGAGGATGGGGTAACGGTCGTATTGAGAGAACTGNCAGGATACGTTGAGCAATCGTCGCTATCGAGATATGAGTGATTTTTTTACCCCAGAGAGAAATCACCGCGGCCTCCACGAATAAAACCCATAACGGAACCAGGGTCACTCACGCCTCGAAGTCCCCATGTTTCGTGTGTTACAGATTTACACAAATTTAGCACCATATCACGTCCACCGGGTGTCTTCAGTTCGTAGTCTCTTCTATTGATCTGTCATATTGCATGTAGCTTGAGGTATTTTTGAGAAGACTTACAAAGCATAGAGGGGATTTAGATCATAGTACTTTCCTTGGTGACGTAAGGTGCATGGTGCATCTTCTGGCACAGAAGGAGCCCCTCTGACCAAGATGCATTGAAAGATAAACAAGAAGAAGGTTGTGAGCTTCATCACAAAGTCTACAAGGTTATCACCTATATGGTAGATAGTGAGGGTTGCGTCGCATATTTACAGTCTTTGTAGTTACTTCGATGCAAGGGATGATTGTGGTGTATCACTGAATGGTTGAATAACTTGCAAACCCGCGATGCATGGGGAAATGTGATACCTTCGTGCTCCTGGGGCGATTTTCCCTGTGTATGCGATCAAAATTCAGGAGACAGCAAGTTAGAATAGCCCCTACGAAACAACTAACGTCTCTTGCAACAACGAGCCGGACTCTACTCAGTATTTTGGCCCAAGATAAGGATATAGCTTGAAATCAAGCCGGAAAGACTAGGTGTCCTGGTCCTAGAATGTAGAGCAAGAGGAGGGTATATTCTTGGGAGCAATACTCGAGGATAGATGGAAGTAACGATGAGGGCGTCAAATACTACATCACGTCCATTACGTACTCATGCCGGTGGCGGTACAGTTGTGGTTTACCAGGCTTATGTACTTAGCAATTTTAGATCTTTGGGACTTGGCTTTATCTCAAGTTTCCAGCAATGATTGATATTAGCATAAGCTATCATTGCTCTCGAATCTCTTAGTCCTATTCAATCATCTATTAGAAAGAACACCGGAACCGGGTGTATCTATATCCCAACACGTAAGTACGTGTAATAAGTACCAGAGACTACCACTTGAAGACCGATACAAAACCGGTTTGTAAAATCGTGCTGCATTTCAATTAGAAAGGGGTTTTAATGTATCAACGTAGGTTCTTTGTGGCTGATCACAATGAAAAAACAGAGCACCCAGGAAAGTTCACCAATTCGTCATCGGTATCATCTTCCATATCACTATCCAATGAAGAATCACCATCACTGTCGATCTCGTTCTTGAAGGTATTTGGCTCAGTAACCCATTCGAACATACCTTCTGGAGAATCCAGGTCCATATAAGACATCTGCGGTTCTCCAGTTTTGGTTTCCTCGCGCACGTTATAAGTGAGTTCCCAACGATTATAATCGGATTGTAGAAGTCCAAGAAGGGAGTTGTCGGTTGGAGAGTCGTGTTCATCTGTGCCGTACACTTGGACCACTGGGGCAGGGGTGCTGTCGGTCAAGCCACCATCGGAGTCCCAGCAGCTATCTTCCGAGTCTTCATCGGACCCTGCATCCTCTTCCAAAACCGGGAAGACCACAGGAGGCTCTTTGACAGAGCTGCTCACGGGATAGTGTTCCCAAGGCTTGATTTTTTCTCTTTGACTTTCTAACCGAGCTCTTCGGGCCGCTTCAGCGTTGAGCTGTATCAGCTCCAACCAATCAGGAGGATAGTGCTCCCGAGTGATGCTCTTGATGTAGTCCCAATTGACCACACAGATCGGGTGCTTCTCTGTACTTTCATCAGGATCGTCTACTACATTTCCGTGGCATGGAATGCAGCGCTCTATTGCTGTCAAAGCAGGAAAGGTCGCCAGCACTCGGAGAGCATGTGCGTCTCCCGAATTTGGGGCTGGGTTTGGGAGAGTGGAAAGGAAATTGAGAGTGGTCGGAATCAGATTTGGGTGAGATTTAGCATGTTCAGTACCTTTCTGTAAAATCGGGTACCGTCACTGAGTCAGCCAAATTGTAACGTTCACACCCATACTTACCGCTACTTACCGTGGTTTTAAACAATCGGCAGGGTGTTACAGAACGGATAGAACTCTTCAGATCCCCCTTGTTTAGGGTTACCCCCGCACTATGATTCTTGACTTGGACTAAAATCCAAATTCGAGTCATGTCCCCTAACCGGAGGGCGAATACAAGATCCGGTCCCATGCCGTTGCATGGGTAGCAAATTGCAGGGTGCATGTTTTCCTCTTTTTGCGAATGTGAGAGCCATGACATGACTTCAGCAGCAGTGGCGCAATTTTTCCCCAAACTGTAGGTTGGACCAGCGGTGTGCCTAGGCAACTCCGTTATGAAAAAGGGGCCTTCTAGCATACTATCGGTACTGCGGGAAAACCCGATCAGTGTAGCTGTTTGATGAGCCCATGTAGGAATATCGCGATGGAACGTGAATACTTCATCGAGGCGAGGAGATCTAGAAAATGCCAGGGCAAAAGCATAGCCCAGGTAATGCTCGAAATGCTTGGGATTCTCTGATCGAGAAAAGTACTGGTATCGGGTCATAAGCTCTGGCCGATTATGAAGCCACGCTTGTCCTGCAAGCAAGACGAGGGGCTCATCAACCTTGATGACTACTGTACTGTCGTGCATACTGCCCGATTTCACTCTCGCAAAGCCGTAGGTCAGCAAACGGAATTGCCACTTGGTCAACTTGACATCCGAACCGCCAGTCATGAAATAGTCATAACATAGCTTCTGAAATGCCGGCGTTAATCCAGCAACTTCGGGATCAGCTGAGTTGAGATCTACACCCAAAATCAATGAGCTGCACTTCATTTCCATAGTGCTCTAGCTTACCGTCAAGCAGAACCTGGAAATTGAAGGTATACACAGTATTCGAGGCATTAGTACGATCTCTTCCCACAAAGACAGTGTTTTTTTCTATCTCTTCATAGTGGAGAGCATCCGTTGGGCGAAACGAACGGTCAGCTACGAAGTGAATGTAGTTGCTGAGCAGAGTGTGAGGTTTCTGGAATCCGTTTTCGACCAACAGCTGGACATATGCCGCAGTAAACCGATATCTACGTGAACAGATCGATTAAGCCGCCGATTACAAACTGGTGTAAAATTTCGACATACCTTCCCTGGAGCCAGTGCCACACACGATGTAGAAGATCTTGAAATTCGGGTTTGTCAAGGAGGAACGGAGGAAGATATCTTTTCATGTATCTTTCTTGGGCATCCCGACTATCAAAAGTTCCTGTGTCGTGAGCCCCCTCTAGCTCCTGAAATTTCAAGACTGAAGATGAAATCATTTCGCAGAGGAGATCTCGAGAACAGCCAGTCCCGGTTATAATATAGTTACAACCCGTAACGGATGTAGTTTTCGTCCATGAAACAACTATCTCCCGTAGAACAGAGCGCTTCTCCTGGAAATTACCGCAAAGGAATGCATCTGGGAAAGCCGAAGCAGCAATGACACAAAAGAGTTGGGCTTTGATTTCTCCAGATTCGCGAGGAAGTAGAGATTTGGTGTCTTGCATGCGCAACAAAGCGCTCGAGACAACGTTGTCGAGGAAGCGTCGCGAGTGCTTCCCAAAGAGTTCGTTTGTAAGAGAGAGGAAAGGATCAGTGCCTTGGTCTAAGCATCCAGGAAGTAGCTGAAACAGGAGCCACAGCTCCTTTGCTTTTCTGAGCGAAGGAGCTTCATGAGCAGGAATGCGTGATAGGACCACACAGAAAAGGTCAAATACAAGCACACGCGCAAGTAGAACTTCAGCAAAACGGATGGCCGTTGTGTCGCGGTTTTTCTGAATCATTTCTGTTCGGGCGGCATTATCAGGATGCGCAACAGCGTATGGGTAGAAGGGTGAAACGTTTTCCTCATCGGAGCGTGCAAGGGAATAGGTGATGATGTGACTAATGTCGAAGGATCCTAATTCCTGGGAAATGGAGCCTGTTTTCTGGGTGATAAAATAGAACCCCCAGTACTGACAAAGTCCTTCTAGGACAGTTCGAGTTTTCCCAGCTCCAGAAGTGTTTATAAGAAGGCTACAATGGAATGTCAATAGGAAATTAAGGTCAAAGTTTGACAATACAAACGTGTTAGCGCCAGGGATGAACACCTCCTTCAGGCGTTCTGTCTTTGATGGATCATCAAGGGCTTCCCCCAAACCATGAAGTAATAAACAGAGTCTGCCTCTGTTTCCTGCCACGGGAATTTTCAGTCGGTCGAGATGTTCAGCGATCCCGTCAGGAGTGTTGATGGGGTCAGGTGCCCAGAATTTGAGTCCGGGAGCAGTCTGAGTGCGAAGGTACTGATCCAAAGCACCATCTAACAAGTCCAGACGGCGTACAACATCATCGGAGAAGGGATGCATCTTGTAAATGGGAGTATGGTGATCCATCTTGGATGAATTTCAGTGAGATTAAGAGGGCCGCCAAAATGCAAGTGAGAGAGGGCAGAAAACAGAACTTGATTGTTTATTGAGCTCAACCAAAGTTTCTTATAAGTGGATTTACGTTGAACAATTTGAATGTACAAAGCTTTCCTATCTCATCTCGTCAATTGTTTTCATAACGACGCCGATCAGTGGAAACCTCCGTCTTTCTCCATGGTCCATTACTAGAACAATAACAAGGGCGGTGAGACAGCAACGGCGGAAGAATTCAATCCCTAGGTTCCCATCGGAGATTCAGAAGTNGGCTTATCATCCATTAGGAACAACGACAACGCCTACAAGTGATACTGTCAAAGGCTACCAGTCATCTGTGAAACAAAAGAACTGCTGTGATGAACAGTTACAAATATCATGGAAAATTTATAACCAAAGGACCTGACAATTATCCTGCACATTTTAGATGAAGTGCAGCTGACGACAGATAAAAGAGCAAGGGACCCACAGTTACCCATAATTTGAAGTCATGTGGTGCGTAGTCCGTAATGCTGTCTAATGATTATGTAATTGCCTGAGCACCCATTGCCAGTCAATGTCCTTGTTCTTGGATTACCAAGGATCACCGTCTACAAACTCTCATAGTCAAGAGAATATGGATAAAGGAACTGTACCGATGGGACCGGCGATTGACATCGAAGTCGCGCAGGATTTGCTACGTGAGTTACAGAACTATACCGAAAAGCACCCTGAGCCCCCGCTCCTTGACAGTCTCGATCAGCAGTACTGTCTATGGTTTCTCCAACATTTCCCCCCTCTTTCGACCGAATTCCGTGCATCTAAAAGAGACAATGCAGTGGATAAATGGATTTCTTCGTGTAACTGTCTTCTCCCTTGAGACTCCCTCTCATCGTTCTGACTTCGTCTCTAGCGGTAGTTCCAACTCTCAAAGAAAATTTAAAACTCAAACAGTTCTTTGAAAACATCAAAGAACCAATGCAAGAATTTCTTTCTGGGAAACGAACTCCCACTACGTGGATAGGACCAAATACATCGAATGAACGTAAAAATGAAGTTCCTCCCGATTTACAAGCGCACTTCGAACATCTCTGCATACCTGCTTCAACACGACTCCGTGTTCCAACCATTCAGGCCCATGAACTAGGATCATTTAGACGGGTACCTGTTCTGGGTGCTCGAGTGCAGGGCATTTTTGAATCAGGCAAGCATGCGTAAGTACTTCGTTTATGTTCGATGGCTTTTCCTCAGGCAACACGACATCTTCTAGGTTCCTCTACAACACCTCAGGTTCAGGAAAGACAAGATTAGTAATGGAGGGTCTCTGCCATCGATGGGGATTCTACTTTGCCGCAGCAGTAGATTCAACTGATCTGGGTTCCAGAGACGTTGAATTGGTGCTGAATTCGGAATTCGGGGACAGCCTTTTTGTTCCATCGTTGGATTCGCCTAAAAGGTATAGCGTTTACGCTGCGAATCAAAAACAAGTGCGATCGTGCTTCCGGACAATCCTTCTAAACCGTCTGCTAATGCTTGAGTTCTTCCTCTCTTGTTTTCAAGAGCCAATTCCTGAGAATGCTCCTTATCTCTGGTTAAAGCTACAATTATTTCCCTCCCTACTTCAAAGTGGAGATTTGTTTTATGCTATGTGGCTCCTCACTTGCGATGAAGGGGACGCATACGTCGACTTTCACATCTTCCGCTTGATGACCGTCCTCGGTCCTAGGTTGCGTCTACTCAACGAAGAGTTAGGCATGGAGGCAGGCATTTTTTGTGCTCTAGATGAGGCCAATGTCCTACGTTTCGACCGCGCAGGCGGGTACTTCAGAGATCCGGATGGTAGCCCTTACTCGATCTTGAAAGAGATTATCAGATCCTGGAACAGTGTGTCGAATGAAATCACCTTGATAGTCGCAGGGACGACGGTGATCAGGCAACAATTTCGCTTTGAAAAAGACGAATGGAATCACTGGCGTTGGTTGTCCTGCACCGGCAGTTTTGACGATGAGGGAGAACACAAGACATACATAAAGCAGTTTCTACTGGAGCCTATGTATGAAGACAATCGGATCATTGAGCTCTTGCCTCGAATTTGGAAGTGGCTCCGTGGGAGGTGATTCCTTCACTTGCCTTCTGTGTGTCGAGAGGCTAACTTACGACCCCGTCCAGGCATCGGTTTACAGCATCATTTGTGGCACTATGGATGGCCAATGAGCTCACAGATGGGCATCGACTGTTGGACAGTTTTATTGAGAATCAATTGAACTTTCGCCCCAAAGATGCCGAGAGTCTCAGCGCTGCGGAGAATCCACCCAAAATTCCACTTAGGATGATTTTCCCCTTGAATTTCAAGTCGATTGTCCATGGTAATTTGTTATTTGTCACCCTCCCATGGGATCCTATCTCATACCCTCTCCAGATCCTTTGATGATGTCCTCCATTCATGAAGTGCTCTTTTACCACCTTATTACATGGCAACATCCCCCATCTTTCACAAATGCCCGGGACGTTATTGTCCATTCCGGTTTTGGGCGCTTTACGGATAATTCTACAGAAACTGTATCCATCGATGAACCATTCATGGTGGCTGGACTTGCTCACTGGTACTCTCAGAACATGTCCCTGCTAAAATTTGAACAAGTTGCAGTGCAGAAGGACACATCTGGAAGACCTTACGACATCACGCCATTTGCTGCCTTCTTGCTCGNTTTTTCTTTCACTCGCCGTCGTCCACTCTCGCAGACGTTCCAATTTTTCGGGGATCCCCCTTCTTGGGCCTTGCAAAATGCTTCGCTCGTCAACCTCCTCACAACGAATAACCGTACGGTCTCTGTAAAGCGCCTTCGCTCCGATGATATATTCGACTCCCCCTTTCCCTTGGGAAANCGTTCCACATCGCCAGAAGATACGGAGCGTTGGCTACGGTTCCAAACTAAATCCGCCTTTTGTTTGTTGTCCGATTCCAGGCTTCTTTTCATTCTAAAATTGGGAGATGGGGGGTTCCTTTGGGTCGCGTTCAAAGCACTCATTGCCACATCAGCGGATCCTGTGAAGGAGCATACGCTAAAAGAAGCGGCGCAAGCATTGTTACCTGAAAGCATACTTCCTGGCGACGAGAATGTATGCGTTTCGTAACTACTATCTTATCTTCCTAGATGCTGACAGGATCTATACCCTCAGCGCTGCTCAGAGCTCCTGAAAGCCCTCCCTAGGAGATGCACCTCTGCCGGGGAATTCTCCCTGATTCGTGTTCTTGCTGTTTTCCCAGAGGACATTCAGATTGAAAACGTGTTCGGCGATGAGTCTGTTCCCATATGTGTGCTTACTCCCCAACGAATCAGTAAAAGCATGCATGCCACATCTAGCGCCGTCGACCGATTGGCACAGACCATTGTCAGCATAGTGCTGGGAGAGAGACAGGATACACCCATAGAGGTGGACTCCTTACAGTCTACACATGTAACATCAACGTCTTCAAAGCGCAGATTGTCAGAGTCTGCGGAGACAAGTCAATCCAAGCGGGAAGCCCCATCGTCAAAGGGTTAAATGGAAAGGTATGACCGTTTGCTAGATATCGATCAGATTCCTCACGGTAGCTTTGGT
Organism: Chondrostereum purpureum; assembly: GCA_004354395.1. Lineage (NCBI taxonomy): Eukaryota > Fungi > Basidiomycota > Agaricomycetes > Agaricales > Cyphellaceae > Chondrostereum > Chondrostereum purpureum. Next base: position 9,648 of record LBLO01001102.1, read on the forward strand.
TTGCTGTCCAGAGTATTTTATGATTATCTAGAAACCATATCACTATGTATATCGTTGCAGAATTCAAATTATTGTTGAATTATTGAAACACGTCGGATCATCGCGATGGCATCAGATTCACTGGAGAAACGTGGTTATGTACTACTATGTGGACTTATGTGGGTGATTGATCATCGGGTTCATTTTCTACCCCAAGCCATTATGAACCTCGACGATAATCAAGTCGTTCAACAAGACGCACAAGCCCTTGAAGCTTCGGTAAAGCGCTATCTCAAAGAATCATTAACAACCGATAATTACACTGTCAATGAAGCCTATTGCAAGGCCTTTCTCTTGTATATGCCTGAATTTTACCGCACTTTCAAAGAAAATCCAGAACCGGAATCATTTGCCAGAGTCCTCAATCCAAGTATGTATTCCGAACCCTCCCGCTGCTTTGATATCCTGTTGAACGTCTAACACTCAGTTGACCTCGAGCCTATGAAGCAAATACCAGACCTAGCCGCCTTTCTAGAGACACTTAGGGGGCCTATGAAAGAATTCCTGGAGGGAAATGTTAAGCCTGATATATGGATTGGGCGAAGGAACCCGCACACAGACGAGGTTGTTGCAGCCCCCGAACTCCAAACATATTTTAAGAGCCTCAACATCCCTTCTGCTCCATGCCTACCTGTTCCTACGATACAGATGTATCACCTGGGCTCTTTCAAACAAGACAGGGTTTTAAACAGTCGTGTTGAGGAATTATTCCAATCCGGAAAACACACGTAAGTTTCTCGGTGCAATCTTGAACTTGTACCTGCCTACTACTATTTCATCCTAGGGTTTTATACAATACGTCGGGGTCGGGAAAGACACGTTTGCTTATGGAAGGTCTTTGCTATCATTGGGCTTTTTATTTCACAGCTGCAATGGATAACTCCGAGTTGGGGTCTGATGATATCTCTGTCTCGTTTGAAACGCCGTTCATGTATCAAGTCAAGCGAGAGGGGCTCCTCTCTCCTAACTCTCCAGAATATACAGAGCATCTTCTCAGGAACAAGAATTGCGCCAGGAGAGCCCTAAGAATACCTTTCTTATCGCGACTGCTAGTCTTTGAGCTCTTCCTGTCATGCATGCCAGAAGGGCCCGTCCGCGAAGATGCTCCGTTTCTATGGGCAATACTCCAAATCTTTCCAAAGCTTTTATACGATAGTGATGTTTATCACTCTATGTGGAGTTTTATTCTCTATGCACCCGAGGGATACATCGATTTCCACATTTTCCGCATAATGGCTCTCTTAAATGAGGTGTCTCGTACCCCAGATCCTGGCAGAGACAAAAGCATATTTTGTGTCCTTGACGAGGCAAATGCTGTGCGCTACAAGTTCTCGCATGGGTACTTCTTAGATTCGAACGGGAAAACTTACGGGATCTTGAAAGAGATCATCCGAGTTTGGAAGGGTATTTCCGACGATATCACAGTGATAGTTGCTGGAACAGACGTGGTAAAAAAGGAACTGGAGTTTGAGCAGGGCGAGGGTGAGCCGCTCAGATGGCTTTCGAATACTGGCCATTTTGACCGCAAAGAAAATCAGAGGAGCTATATCATGCAGTTCTTGCCTGATAATCTACGAGAGGATGAGAGTATTCAAAAACTGGTGGACCGACTTTGTAGATGGCTCCGAGGAAGGTACGAACAATCTACACCTGGCTGCGTGGTAATTATTATCACGTTTATAGACACCGGTTCCTGGCCTCATTCGTGGCTCTCTGGATGTCAAATGAGTTCAAACAAGGGCACACACTCCTTAATCTGTATGTCA
>LBLO01001103.1:0-11416 GCA_004354395.1 Chondrostereum purpureum
TACCTCCTCTGCAGCCAGCTACAAGCAGGGTAAATTCTGGACGAGATTGGTCTATCATAAAGCAATCATTAATGTTCACTCCGATGGTGGTTGGAAGAAAGAAAGTAACAGGGAAACGTACCCGAGGCATCAGAGAGAGAGCCGACATGAGTGGACCCGTACCCGTGGGCGCCATGGGAATTCAGGGCAATATACGATTTCTCGCTGTCTTCGTACCGTTTGTGGAATCCAGCAGAGCTCATTGGGGAGGGCGACGAGGGAGAGTCCCGTCAACGGAGGGAAGAGGTTGCCCCACGCGCGATTATGATTTGGAAAGCCGATTGATGTGCAATATATTTCACAAACCGGGTCCCTCGCGGGTCCTCCGTTTGATCTGATTGGCTCGGTATGTTTACAACAACAGAGGAGCATAGAATAACAAAAATAAGAGGCTGGCTGGAGAATCGCCTCCATCATTACACTACAATTATTAGACTTGAACTAATAGAAAAAAAATAGGAAGAAACGTAGTAGTAGGCGAATAATACACGACTCTACGCTGAACTAGATTTCGGGGTTCGGAGGATACTTATCGGAGAGGCAAAAGAGCGGATGGCAACAAGGTACGTAAACAAGAAGGCCGGGAGGATCTGTCATTCACAGACAGGGGAAGATTACTGTGGGGAAGGTATGGAGGTCCAGAACCAAAGCTGGACAATCGACGACCTAAAATCCCTCAGCATTTCAGCGACTCAGTCACAGCAGAAACCATGTATCGAGCCCGAGTTAGAGAAACCAAGCCCCCACCTCTCACCCTGAGAGCAGAACAACGAGGGAAGATTCTACTTTCCTGGAGGCGGCAACTGNTTTTCCTTTCCTTTCCGTGATCGGGACCGAGGAGTAGCCGTTTCTGAATCGGAAGGGCTATCCTCCCTCGGTCGAGCGCCATAAGGCGGATAAGGATTGGAAGTCGGTGGTGGCGGCGGCGCTCTACCAGCTGCCTGCGATGGTCCAGCGATAGGTTGATCCCCCGAACTCGCTCCGTGGTCAGTAGGCTGCGAGCTAGTCCTCCCGCTCCCAGTGCTACGTTTCTTTGAGCCAGGACCCTTCGGATTTTTCCCCTTTCCACGACGACGCGGTTTAGGCTCATAAATGCATTCCTCATCACGCTGCTTGCAATTTGAACAAGGCGCTTGTCCGTCGCAGCGAAGCTTGCGGCCTGTATCGGCAGTGAAACGTGAGTACTACTGATTGGCGCCCAGGTTGGATCTGGGAAAAAGAACCTACCACGACAGAAATTACAGGCGATCGGTGTTTTCTTTGGGACTTTTGGGGCGTCCTTCCCTTGTACTTTACGTCGCTTTGAAGGGGGCTCAGTGTAATCGTCATCATCTTCATTTTCGTCAACCGAATCTTGTGGTGGCGTCGCTGATGCAGATATCGATGGCACACGGGACGAATATTCCGCCGTGCCGGGTGCACTACTGTGGACGCTACTGGACCTCTGCCCTGGAGACCACTCCCTCTGCAACGGTGGCAACGCAAATGACTGGCTCCTGCGCAAGTGAGAGTCTGTATCAGTGGCCATGGAGGAAGTGGAAGGCTCCAAGTGGCTGGGCATGCGGCGTCGTTCTATAGAAGGGACTGGAAATTACGAAACAAAACATAATGAAAATGAACATTCCGACACATAACAGAGTTGGAACGTACCTGGTGGGGGCAACACCCTTTCGGCCATTGTGCTAGGGCTCCTAAACGGTAGAAAGGGGACTCGCGGCTCTTCATATGACGTCCTCCGCCTATAATCTCCTGGAGGAGGAGAAGTATAGTGCTGTGAGTAGCTGGAAAGCAAATCCCCCCGTTCACCAGATGTATGGACGTGCCGCGACCGCGAGTCCCTCCATCCGAAAGGTAGCGGATCGGTCTGCATAGACGGAAGAGAGGGAGGAGGAGGACCTGGAGGTTGTTGAGGATATGGAACTGGGGGGAGATACTGTGAAGAGCCAGAGACAGGATAACGGGGATCGCTACGCAGCGATCTACCATGAGGAATGGGAGAAGGGTCTCTCGACTCAACAATCCGCCTTGAGCTAGGCCCTCTCGAGATCTCATCGCGGTCATACGTTTGTGTGCCGTANGGTGGATAGGTGGGCGGTCTGCGAAGTGAAGGATTCATCTCGTAACCTCTTGAAGAGGTTGAGTGTGCGATAGCATGTTGCATATATTGTGCAGGGGGACGAGAAGTCTGCGTTGAGTGGCGAGGGTCAAATAATGGTGCATTCTCTTCCTCTACACCCTCTATTTCATCGTCCTCTTCTGTGTCCCGATCTGGGAGCGTTGTCCGCGTAGAGCTATCTCGTAAAGATGTAGGCTCCNGGTTGATGAGATGGCTGAGACTGCTCGGAAGGGAGCTTTTCTTGGGATCTCTGTCACGTCTGTCCATCGAGAGTGAAAAGCCCCTTTTGGGGCGAAAGTGAAAGCCGATAGAAAGCGCCGGAGAGTGGAAGAACTAGTAGAGCAGTAGAGTTGGCAGAACAAAGGATTGTAAGGTAGCGCAGGTGAAAAAGAAACCCATCCAGGTGGTTCCCAACGAATGAGACTGGATGGTCAATGGAGAGAAAGAGCAAGAAGAGGTGAGGGGAAATAATTTAAAACAAAACCATTGAGTTATGCTTCCGCCTTATGACGGGCTCGAATGAAAGGAGCGGGAAGAATGCAAGACGCAAAGGAAAGCTGTCTCAAATTATTTCCAACCGGACCTCGCGACTCGGGCCACCACGATCACCATGACTTTAATTCACTTCCCTGTTTTACCTCCAACGGGTCTAAAATTTTCCATTTATTCTGCGTTTTTTAGACATGTCGCGTTATATATCTTATTCTATTTCGCAGAAACTGGCGTGAAACACGATCGGGGGTCAGTCCGGATCGTCTGTCTGGCAATCTGGCGAATCACCCCTATGGACGATATGACCTCCGGTTTTGGCAGGTCGGAACCCATCCAATGGTACCCCTAATCACATTCTTCCACGGATTCATGGGACTTTGTTGCAGTTCATTCCCCCCAAGTCTTACGGACATTCGAGAAGCCTACAGAGAACATTTACACTTGGCATTGTGGAACCCACCTGTGTTGCACCACTTATTTTGGGAATATAACACCCCCTAGCGTACCGAAATCTCGGGAATGCTGCCTCGACACCCCGGTTGACATGATTTTTCAACCCAAAAAAGGTAGGTCGAAGGCCCGAAGACGTTGATTATCCCAAATGCGGGGGAAATGTCGACCCTGATGTCGCGTGTTTCGGCGCAATCACCATTACTTCATCCGTTTGCCGGTGTTGCCGTTAGCAGCAACTTTTGCACATTCAAAGTCCGACTAACTCTCAGGAAGGACGTGATGTTGCCCAAGGCCAAGTTTGCGTGTTCCACGTCTCGGACGGCGTCCAGGACCTTTTCTTCATCTTCGAGATGTCTAGAAAATCCAGTAATGAACAGATACAGTCGCGTGGTCACTCAACCAAAGGACCAAGGAGCGAGTCAGGTCAGTAAACTCGCACCGTATGCTTGCCCATATGGCCTACTTAAGGTCCTCATATAATGACGCGTTTAGGCCATGTTATACGCGACCGACGGTATCTCGACCGACAATGACTTCAATAAGGCTATGGTTGGTGTTGCCAGTGTCTGGTGAGTAGTAAATGTTCGTTGTCCAATCATAAGTGACTCATTTCACCTACCAGGTACGAAGGAAATCCGTGAGTTGACTAAACACTCACTGGGGTCACTATATTTATTTCTTAACGACGTGATAGTTGCAATAAACATCTGCTAGGACTAGGTCGCGAGGTGAAGGAGTCCCTCATCAAGTCCGACCTCATTGGCTATCAATTTGGGACTGTCGGAGTCAGCGATGGAATTAGTATGGGTACACGAGGAATGACATACTCTCTCCAGTCGCGCGACCTTATTGCCGACCAGGTTGAGACTGCAGCTGGGGGACATCATCTTGACGGTATGGTCACTATCCCTGGTTGTGACAAGAACATGCCTGGTGTTATAATCGCCCGTCAGTACATAAGTTTCGCAATGATGTATCCTGCTGACCCTCGTCTTCCAGTTGGCCGTCTGAATAGACCCAGTATAATGGTGTACGGTGGTACTATACGTGCTGGTGCGTGTGATGGGGCACCACAGCTCGACATCGTCTCAGCCTTCCAATCATACGGCAAGTATCTGCAAGACGGACAAACTGACAAAGCTGAGGTTGAGCGCTACAATACCGTACGGCATGCTTGTCCTGGTCCTGGTGCTTGTGGTGGCGTGAGTCTGGTGTAAATACAATCGCAAGTCAATTCATGCTAATCCACAATATATATAGATGTACACAGCCAACACAATGGCAAGCGCCATAGAGACTCTAGGAATGACTCTTCCTGGTTCCTCCTCTTTCCCTGCCGAATCCAAAGAAAAACATGATGAATGTGCCTCTATCGGACCAGTTATGCACAACCTACTCGCCCAGAACCTACTGCCCCGAGATATTATGACTCGATCTGCGTTTGAGAACGCAATGGTGTGTGCTCTCGCGTCGCTTGTATAATACGAGCTGACTTTATACAACTGCTCAGGTATTAACTATGATTCTCGGAGGGTCCACCAACGCTGTCCTTCATCTCATCGCTATGGCCCATTCCGTGGGTATTAAGCTGACTATCGATGACTTCCAAAATGTCTCGGACCGTACCCCGTTCCTTGCGGACATTAAACCAAGTGGAAAATATGTGATGGAAGATGTGTATAAAATTGGTGGAATTCCCAGTCAGTTTTGTTTATTATTTTATTCTATTTTTCCCTGCACTTGTTTTTGCTCACGAATATTTGGTCCTCCAGAAATTTTACATTTCCTATTGAAGCAGAACCTGATCGACGGTAACAACAAGACGGTGACAGGCCTGACCCTCGGCGAGAACCTCGAGCGGTGGGTGCACAAGTATGGAGAGCTCAACTTCACCTCACAAGATGTCATCCGACCGTTGGACAATCCTATCAAGAGCACCGGCCACATTCGGTTAGTCTGAATTTGTGTTTATCTCTGCATTCCTGGCTCATCGACGTCGGTTTCTGCGCAGCATCCTGAAGGGAAACCTTGCTCCTGGAGGTGCTGTAGCGAAGATCACTGGAAAAGAGGGTCTTGGCTTTGTGGGCAAAGCGCGGGTGTTCGATTCGGAAGACGACTTTACCCATGCGGTGGAGAACAAGTCGATCAAGAAGGGAGAAAAAACTGTGGTTATCCTCCGTTATCTAGGCCCGAAGGGTGGCCCAGGTACGTTTTTCAATTCATTTCTAACTATATCCCAGTCATTTCTGGTCATCGACCGACGCTTCGCTTTTTTCCCCGGCTCTTGCATTTAACCCCTCTCGCTCACCACGTTGTTTTTCAYCCAAATTAGGTATGCCCGAAATGTTGAAGCCGACTAGTCTTATCATGGGAGCTGGCCTGGGTCTCGATGTAGCTTGTCTAACGGACGGAAGGTTCAGCGGAGGGTGAGCCTTATGCCGTTCTTCCCTTGTCTCAGATTTGAATGGTTGACCGAACTCAATCAGATCGCACGGATTCGTTATTGGACATGTTGTTCCGGAGGCACAGGTTGGCGGACCTATCGCACTTGTGAAAGATGGTGATATCATCTCCGTCGATGCAATCAAGAACTCGATTGAGCTCCAAGTTAGCCCTGAAGAATTGGAAGCCCGGAGACAGGCTTGGGTAGCGCCACCGCTCAAGGTCTCTCGTGGCACCCTTTTCAAGTACCAAAAAACGGTTACTGATGCCAGCCACGGGTGCATCACGGACGCTTGATTTAAGTCGTAGTGCCGTGTAGAAAGCAAAAGTATACGGGTTGTATCTTTACAGCTGAAATAATATATAGTCATCGCACTGAACTCAAAGCTCGCCCAAAGCTCTTCAGCCTTTCCCCCCGGAACTCTTTTTAATTTTCCGTTTCTTCTCAGATTTTGGCATCTTGTTCTTCCTCTTCTCTTTCGCTTCCGCCTTCACTGCCTTCTTTCTCTCCTACAGGAAGGATCAGCACAACTTGTTTCTGAGGAACAACTTCGAAGATGCGTACCTTCTTCGATTCGCGATCCTCGTGGCGGTGACCACGAAACTTCCTTTCGTTAAATCCTTCCTCTCCTTCTTGCGCCTCATCTGCTGAGGACACGCTGCTATCCTCTTCGTTGCTATCCTCCTCGTCCGCGGAAGCTGAGAATCTAACCTTTGCTTCCGTGGTGCTGGCTTCAGCTTCCATGGATTGTCCCACTTCCTCCCGCGGGACGGAGGAAGAACTAGGACCATCCACGAGGCCGATGGTCTCAGCGTAGATGAGACTTTTTCCTTCCCCACGATTGAGAGCAGCGATGTCCCGTTCGGGGTCGTAGACTTCGGTGAGGGTCCGCGGGATGTAAGACTGGAGAAAGACAGAGTCCTCATGCTGGCCAGACTCTCCGTGGGAATCTGAGTGACTTTCGTCTGAGGTGCTAGGATGCTGTATCTCGTCTTGTATCCACTGTTGTAAAACGTCGGAATCAGAGACTGTGGGGTCCTCAGAGAGTTTGTCTCGCGTAATAAATTCGAACGAACGCCGCAAACCCAGGCATTTGGTGCCCAGTCGACCAAAGAAGTCCTCGATGTTCTTCAAATCGTTGCGAAGAAAGTCGAAGGCAGACGGGTGGTCCTGTTCGACGCTCTGGGAGACATCAATGATCCAGAGATGCCCTTCGTGGAGTAGAATATTGTATTCAGATAAATCTGCGTGTACCAATTTGCATTGGTGGTACATCGTCCGTACGGCCAGAACGAGTTCCGAGTAAAGTTCGACAGATTCAGACGTTGTCAATTGAGCGTCCTTCAGACGGGGTGATGCCCTGAGCCCAACAGAGAATTAGGCTAGTCTTTAGAATGGGAAAACAAATTATACATACCATCCTTCTTTATCCCCCACGAAGGTCATAACAAGCACATTTTCTCTGACTTCTATCGGGTCGGGACATCTTATACCAGCAGCCACAAGCCGCTTCAAGTTGCGCATCTCCTTCTCAGCCCACAATCGCACCATCTTTCGAGGATTACGTCGACTGTATCCTCTCCTGAACCTATACTCGCCTGTAACATACTTGTCTCTGTCTTTGAAAACAAGAATAGATGTCTTGTAGATTTTGAGGGCGAGATGTTGGGCTTCTGGCGTTAGAGCATGGTAGACATTCGCCTGGAATTATACTATCAACGGCGCACAACTTCTTTGAATATGTTGAAACTACCTCTTTCCCAGTGCTGATACAGCCGTTGATTTCGTTTACGACGCCCCTCCCAATCATCTTGAACAAGATGAGGCGTGTTCGAGGGTCAAGCACTTGTTCATTTGTTGCACGATCAGATTTGTCTTTCAGATTCGCCGTAGCACTGGGGCCTTTCCGATTTACGCCGACACCCATGGTGTATGGTACATCGATCTTTGCTATGCGAGAGGAATATTTAGAAAGTGCAGCAAGTTGATCTACGGTCTTATCCTTTCCCGGGGCAGGTGGGAGAGGTCCTGATGATCTAACAGTTTTGGGATGGTTCACTGCTGGAAGAGTGGCTACAGAACTAGAATGATTTATGGAAGATGAAGTTCCTTGGGCGTTGCCTGTCCTAACGGCCACATGTTGTCGTAGACGATTATATTGTTTGGTGAAATCTAATACGCCAAAAGCTCAGTTTATTTTTCGAATAAGTTCGGCGAAGATCCCCACCTCGTTCAGCTATCTCCCAGTCTTCATCCTCTACTCTTGTGGCATCGTATTCCTCGTCTAATGAGTCCTCCTCATCGTCTGGAGTGTCTGGATAGTTCAAATCCTCTGAGTCTGAGTTATCGATATAGGAGTATCCTGAAGAACGAGCGACAAAGGTAGGCTGGGCACTTGGTAGTACAGAAAAAATCGGTGTGCTCTCTTCAGCATCTGAGAATTGGCCTTCCTCTACGATGTGGGCGGAGTCCATTTTAGATTAGATGAAAGTTTTAAGATCGTACNAAAAAAGGAAATCACCGCCGCCATAGTGTCCGGGCCGCTTCCTGCAGGTTGCCTTCTGCTCATCATCATGGACAGTATGAGACGACGGAACACATTCAAATTTTCAGAGGAAGAAACTGGGGAAGAAAGCCTTGTCTTAGACGAGCAAGGTACGCAATATGTTTGAAATGAAAAGCAACAAGTGACCAAACTCCAAGCTAGAACAAGAAGAAGTTATCGGTGACCTCCGTGCTGAGAATGCCATATACGACAAACGAGCTACACTCCTCATGCAAAGCATCGTATTTCTATCTCTGTCATGGTAATGTAATGAATGGCTTTGACACCACTGTACTGATGCCTTGGAGATAGTCAATCAATCTACTTCATATATCCTTCCCGTGGTACACTCCTTGACATTCTACTTCCCTCCGACTCCCTTTCCATCATACCAGAACTATCAAACTTCCTTTCGAGAACCTTCACACTTCTCTTGATCACCCTTCATCTTACCCTATTGCAGCGGATATTTCCTCCTCTTCAATCTCGACTTCCGCCAGACCTTCCTCGCCTTTCATACCAGATGACATACACTCTTGCTGCTGTCCCCCCTGCTGTCACCCTMTTTCTAAGTACATCTTGGAGAACCTTTTCTTGGTGGTGTTTTACACCAGTAGTCATCTACGTGACCCAGTCCATACAGCAATCCATTGATCAAGTACACCAAAGTATATCATCACTGGAGGCACTACAGTATGTTTCGAGAGGAGCTTAATTTGTCTCAAAAAACAAATCTTCTAGTATAAATAATCTATCGATACGCATGGCTGATCCTAGAACATATACAGAAACAGGGATACAAATACAACAGTGGCCTTGTAGTCGAGAATTAAAGTATTCGAATGTTTTTATACGGTGCACGTTTCCTCCGTTAACCTAGTCAGGTTAGGCGTGCCGGGTGCTGCAGGAGCGCTGAACCTTGTTTGGACAAACACTTTCTGGATCTGTTCTTGTGGATCTTTCTTGTCAAACCTCGCGTACACCTGCTCCATATCTTCCAAAGCAAACCGATGGGTAAGCATGATAGTAGGGTCGAGTTCTCCTTTGCTGATCATTTCTAGAAGCTCGTCCCAATCTAATGCCATGATTAGCGAATCTAACAAAACTGAGGGGAATACACGCACATTTGTGGCATGGCGCTTGTCCACATCCAATGAGACTAACACCTCTTTGCATCATGGAACCAAGGTTGACGTGGTTAGCGAAACCGCTGTACACTCCTGTAATCCCACACCTTCCCCATGCGCGAGTGGATTCAATCATCTCGTCTAATGCACCAACATTGAGATGACTTCCGTTCACTGAAACATTGCTTGAACTCACTTATCAGTTCCGACGTATCCGTCTCTAATCCCATCATAATCTCTGCGGTGTGTAGCCAGCTTTTGGGATACTCTCCCGCAGCGCACTCCAGCGCAACGTCAATTCCTCCGGGACACATCTCTTTCAACCTATCAGGCACATTTTTGTGCTGCCTAAAGTCCAAAAGTTCCAACTGTGGAATCCTTGCTTTGGCCCACTCCAGACGCCAGTTGTTGTCGATAGCTATAACACGACCTGCGCCCTCACGAATTGCAAATAAGGCAACCATAAATCCAATGGGACCCATTCCTGCGGAGGACCGGTGAGTTCTGGAAGGATAGAGTTTAAACTCAGGCATGCCTACCCCAAATAGCAACCGTCTCCCCTTTCGACACCCTGGTGAATTTTACCGTGTGATAGGACGTACAGAGAACGTCGGAAAGGTACAAAGCTATAGAACAGTTGTTAATTCAAGTTGTTCAATCCACTGAGATGATATAGGCAGACCTTTCTCGTCTGGGACTTCGTTAGGTATCTTTAAGAGGTTCACATCTCCGAATGGTACCCGCACGTATTCAGACTGTCCACCTCCAAACCCACCAGTAAGATGCGAATATCCAAATATGCCTATGCGCCCCAAGGTTAGAGAATCATTTATCTGGTAGTCAAGTTCTCGTGTACTCACCCGCTGTGCGATTCCCATACATAGCATTCATGAGCTTGCTTCCATTTGTATTCTCACAGGTACTGGACAACTTGAGTTTACAGAAACGACAGTTGCCGCACGCAATCTGGAACGAGGCCACGACCCTCTGTCCTGGATGCAACCCTGTTACGCTTGAGCCAACTTTGTCGACAATACCGCAGAATTCGTGACCAAGGATGTCTCCCTTTTGCATCTGCATGATTGCCCCATGGTACAAGTGCAAATCGGAACCACAGATAGTACTTCCGGTGACTTTGATGACCACATCTGTGGCGTCGATGATCTTTGGTTTGTATGTTTCCACTGTCGATCTAAATTAGTCCTATGGGAATTGGAGAAAAATCGATAGGACTATTTTTACCAAGTTCAATGCTGTTCTTTCCCTGCCAGACCAGTGCTTTCATTTTCTCCGAAGTGTCTGCCCATTCTTCGACGTTCTTGGACGGATTGGATGCATCCTGAGTTGTAGCTTTGGAATCAGGATCACCAGAGAGTTTGGCGGCAACGTTTGCGAGAGTGTTCATGTCGTTTAGTCTGGGAAAATAATATCTCGAGGGCAAATTCGGTTCAGGTATTTGTACCCGTGGTGACAAATAGTATGAAGTCACTTCGTGCGCGAATGAAGAAGAGTGCGTCATGTCTGGCGTAGGTCGGTCTTGGAGTTTCCCAGAATTTGAAAGTCAAAATAAGTCACTGGAGAAAGAGATCCCGCCACTATTAGTAAGTATAGGCGGTGTGGGGACGCGAAACCAATCTTAGAGAAAGTACTACTCCTTCAGAGTGGCTACATGCTGCCGTAACATACCTGCTAACAAGAGGTGGCATACAACAATAGAGCAGAAATTGAACTATAACCAATGGATAGTAATAAAGTGTACAGTCTTATCTGGGCAGGGACACAAATACGAGCCACGAGAGCAGGCCAAAGTAGGAATGAAATACATATAAACCCGAGGTAGAATTCAATGACTCATTTCAATCTTCCACCGATTTTGCACAGCCACATCACCAACAGGGGAATAATAGCTCTTCCAGACACAAAAACACGCGCCTGACCCCAGCGGAGTCCCCCTGGACGCGTAAAAAAGAGGGAAAGTCAATCCCCTTTAGTGACGAGAGTGGGATTCGAACCCACGCCCCGGTTTTGTCGTACGGGTTCAAGTCCACCTTTCCTCGATCACCTTCCAAATACGGNAAATCCGTCACCGACCACTTCTCTCCATCACCGCCACCCTCGTCTCTCTTCTCTCCGTCACCGCCACTGCGTCTCCCCCTCCTCCCTCCCTCCGTTGACAGCGACCAAACAAAGGATGCACTGAC
>LBLO01001104.1:0-11396 GCA_004354395.1 Chondrostereum purpureum
ATTTTTTTTTTTTTTTTTTTTTATCTTACTAATGGGATGCATCCAGCACTGAGGAGATTCAAAGTACACTAAATCAGATGAATGCGACGTCAGTAAGGAAGGTGGAAGACACTGGACCCTTTGTGAGCGCTCTCCTGACTGAACCTATGTTGAATTATCCGTGACCTTGCACAGACCGTTCAAGAACGCACAGACGCAGTAGCGGGCTGTATTTTTGACATCATAGACCCCAACGATCCATTTATCTTTGAATTGTATATACAGACTTTAACTAACAATTGGGAATCTAAAACACGAATATTAGGCCAAGACCTTGATCATGAGCGCTGTGTAGAAATCTATGAAAAAGGGGAGCTACGAGTCAAAATAGAGACGTCATTGCGGTCTTGTTCATGTTTCTTCAGTTTGAATACAATGTACAGCACTTATCTCTGCTTCTTCTTCGATTCTCTGTTGACCGAATTTGGCTTTTCCTCCAGTAGAGGAGTTCCGGTGAGCGCATCTGATCAACAAAACAACAACAAAATCAGGACGAACGGAAATGAGAGAATTCGTGGGACTAAAATTAAATGAGCTACTGATTCGCAGTAGGTGTGGTGTAACTCGACGCGAATCCATGCTGGCGGAACGATTGAGGGGGAAGAGTTTGTGATTCATCAACGCCTCTGTGCGCCACCGGTGGATCGGAACGGTTCGGTAACATGTTCCAACCAACGACTCNGGGCCTCTGCCCGACCTTTCAGAAAACTAGCAACACATTCTTGCCACAAATTGATATGTATCTGTCTCATATGGCCTTTTGACCTCCTTCTATATGGTGGACCCGGTGCTCTCATTTCTCCAAACACTATCCCACGGACAACTCGTTGAAACTTTTCGATATCCATGTCTGTCATGGGAATCTAAACGAAGGGCGAATGCATTCTGGTTATGAGGTGATAGTCATTAATGGACTTCCCCGCTCTAGACTCGCACTTGTAAGGTCTTATCATCGTTTGAAGCTGTCTCGCGTGGTGCTGCTTTACAGCTTTTGTACGTCGAAATCATCTAACCCCGTCCCCAGTTGATACTCAGACCTTTATCTTTCAGTCCCATGGAAATATTTGGCACTGTCAGAGCACATTGGGCTTGTGTAAAGAACGTCTTCATACTCGAATGTTCCTGTCTTCAGGTTTTCAGTGATGCGGCCTTAGACAACATCCGTTCGTTTGCAATGCGGGGTTCTTCCTTCCGTATTGCATACAGCTTCATCTCCGTAACAGGCTTGCCCTATAGATTCCCCCATACTTGTTCTTTCTTCTCCACATCAGGTGCGCTATCGAAGCCTGCATTTTCACACCTGATGTCTCCCCTCTTCGTTTGGATTCTTATACACGAGTTTCAGTTACATACTGAATCGAAATCATTACCAAATCCATGCCAGGTTTATATATAAACCCCAACACATCGTCTATCGTTGATCCCCCTTCTCTCCTTAGGGTGCATTGTCACGATGATCTCACGAACGTCGACGTCTGACTTGTCTTCAATCCAGAAAGATGTACGGACGCCAGCCAAAAAAACTTCACGATGAGGTCGGCTGTTTCAAATTCTCATGCAAAGACGTTCGCCGCCGTAAAGTCCAGTGCACCAGAGATTCCAAAAGAGATCAACAACCTCCGGACGTATCTCATTGCAGTGACTATCTGTATGGGAGCCGCTGCATATGGTATGTGTTGTGTTACTCAGTCTAWRACWCTTCYATKGYTAACWKGCWTTCATSTCATAGGGTACGATACGGGGTTTTTTGGTGGCACTTTAGCTCTAGACAGCTTCATTCGTGACTTTGGACTGTCTGGCAAAACCAAATCCGAGCAAGATGAAATGAGTGCGAACCTGGTCTCCCTATTCCAAGGTGGCAGCTTCTTCGGGGCGGCTTTACAACTCCCATTCACACAGACCTTCGGAAGGAAGTGGTCTATAATTGTCTCCAACATTATTTTCGTTATCTCGAGCTTTATGCAAGTCTTCTCGAATGGATCAATCCCGTTGATGAGTGAGAAAGTTCAGATCCTGCTCCGGCTGTGACGGATGGCTGACAATGTAAATAGTGGGGGGACGTTTCCTTGGTGGTCTTGCAATAGGTTAGTCTTGTGAATCGGACCGAAAAGTGTAGAGTAGAAGCTAACATTTAGGGTTTCAGGAGTGTCTTCTCTCGTCATTCCAGTGTACTTAGCAGAGTACGCACCTGCTCATATTCGTAGGCCCCTCTCCCTCCCTTCACCCGCTACTCTGCCCTGATCTGGAGAATCTGTTAGGCGGACGACTCGTGGGCTTCTACGACATCTTCATCCAGATCGGGACCATTTTCGGATTCTGGTATGAATATCGTTCCCAGGACCAGAGATATAATGCCGCAACTTACCATGAAACAGGGCGAATTATATTATCACGACTACAGTCTCCTCCGAGAACAAATTTCAATGGCAGTTCCCCATCGCTGCACAACTTTTCCCCGCTGGAATCCTCCTCTTGGGAATGTTCTTTATCCCAGGTATTTCTATAATCAATTAATGTTTACGGGCACGTTAACGAGGTTATTTAGAGACCCCTCGGTTCCTAATGATGAAGAAGGTCAGAACCACCTCTTTCTTTCGGGTTTATGTTCCTTACTAAAGAGAATCCGGGACTAGAAATATGAAGCAGCGGAAACAAACCTCTCTCGAATCAGGAAGCTTCCCCGAGGACATGTGTACGTCCAATGGGAGCTCTCGCAAATGAGGGAGCAAATTGAATCGGAGGAACGTGCAAGAGGAGATTCAACATTCGTTGATATTTTCAAACAGCTCTTTCACAGCAAGGACCATCTTCGAAGGCTAGGTCTCGGGTTGGCCCTCCTTGTCAGTATATTCAGTTCCTGTTCTCTGCCAGTTCACCAAGCTTAGCCGTGCTCTGTAGTTCTTCAAAACGTTCAGCGGTGTCCAAGCAGTGAACTATTATAGCCCGCGCATTTTTGAACAGTTAGGATTCGAAGGACAACACAATTCACTGTGAGACAAGCCTATTCTTGCCAAGTTTATCATGATCTCACATGGATGTTAGTTTTGCAACAGGAATCTATGGAAGCGTCAAAGTCGTTTGCACGCTCATATTTGGACTCTTTATTGTCGATAGAATCGGTCGACGGCGACCCCTTATGGTGGGATCCACTATCGGTGGCCTGTGTCTCTTTTTCATCGGTGGATATCTGTAAGTAGTCAGGGCATCCCACACGAGAAATTACACCACTGATTATCCTGTCCTCAGTGCTGGTGTTGGACCGAGAGTAGAGGGTGCTTCACGTACCATCGGAGACTACTTTGCGATTGTTGCTATATTTCTATACGCTGCTATTTATTGTTTTGGTGTCGGTGTATTTTCTTGTTCAGATGGGGAACATGCCGCTAATCTTCTGTGCTTTTAGTACAATTCAGTACCGCTCACTCTCATTTCTGAGATCTTCACAATGCGGTTCCGTGCGTTGAGCATGACGTTCTGCCTCATGTGGCAATGGCTCTGTACATTGTGAGCATTCCACGTTCGTTGAAGACCGTCTAGAAAGTTCTGACTATCTTCCTAGTGCAATCGTCCGTATCATGCCCGTAGCTCTAACTAATATAAACGAAAGAACATATTTTGTGGTGTGTTCATACTACCTAGCTCTGCTCTGCCTTCTGCTTGTTAATGCAGATGTACCTCAAGTTCGGCTCCATCTTCATAACAGCGACACCGTTCGTATACTTTTTCATCCCCGAAACCAAGAGACTCCCACTCGAAGCTATGGACCACCTCTTCGGTACGGCACATACCGTTGATAACCCATCTATGCTTGAAGTGGAGGCGCTAGAGAAGGATGGAGATGGGGCGGGTATCCAAAGGGTCGAGGTTACACAGGCACCTGCACTGGGTACGGTTGACGAGAGGAAAGAGGCCTGAAAGTGGGTGAGAGAACTAAATAGAAGAAAACACCACTTCTTGTCGTTATANGACCATGCTCGTTTAGATGATTCTCTTTCTATGTTTTGCATTTATTGTATAGAATATAAACTTGTAACCTTATAGTTGTTAACACCGATGATGCATTCAACAACTGAACTGAAGCTACTTGTGAAAATGAAGCAAGAGGCAATTATTAAGTATTACTCGACAGTATAGTACCCAAGTTTCAAAAGTAATACGACCCAAACGAAAAAAGAGACAGTACAGGTACGATTAGATCAGGCAAGGAAAACATAGACGTCGTCGATGAAGCTATATGCTGGAGCCTTTCCTCCATGGAACGTCAACACATCATTACCCTTCGCCGTCACCTTCACCTCATAGTACTTCCACGTCTCATACCCAGGCTTGATCGTCTTGACGGTCTTGCCATTCCACACAATATCCACGAAGGCATCCTTCTCCAGCGAGGGCCCGCTGAACGACGAGGCATGGAAGAAGTGAATAGTGTACTCCTTGCCTGCCTGGGTGGAAAGCGGGTGCGCTGGAGTGAGAGTGCCAGCGAGTTTATCGACGCCGTATGCAGAGCCGAGCAAGGCAACGCTCTTGCCAGCGTGTGCATATGGGGCGTAGTGGAAGATCGACGCGTCGAGAAGACCTCCAGAGGGTGTGGTACCGACCCAGTTGGAGTACGAGGATGTGAAGCAGAAGCTGCCTCCACCTGGGCAAGTGTATCCTTCAAAGCCACCATCGGGAACGAGGGATTTACGCGCGTAACCGCGGGAATAGGTTACTTTGAGGTCACCTTGGCCGTAGTTGACGGCCGTAGAGGCGTCGGCCGGGATGTAGTACTGTGAAAATGTAAGTAAGGGCGCAAGATAGAGATGGGATAGAGTCGTACCATGGAACAGGTATAGGTTGTGGGGACACCGTTGACCAAGGCTCTCCAGATGTTGAAGTATTGACAAGCTCCGCCAGTGCCGTCTGGGCCTCTCTTGTTGCACTCGACTGCACATGCTTCAACGTCGTATTCCGACAAGAACACAAAGCCCATGTACTAAATTGCTCTCCATCAGTCTACGACTCAGGGATGGTAAAGACAGAAAGCTACGCACCCCAGGCGCATTGTTCGCACCATCCGTAGGTCCAAAGACCAGTTCATAGCCATCGGGTTGTTTAGGAAGATCTTCCAGATTGAGACGAGCGTATCCGCTACTCTGTTGGATATACGAAGTACCCCAGCCTTCCGGAGCGAGCTGCTGGCCGCCGCAGTTCGTCTTCTCAACTGCAGTGTGCACATCTCCGTAGACGGCGCACTTGAGGTTGGATTTCTCGGAGAACACCCAGTCGAGGAGAGGGTTGTTGAACTCGTAGTACAAGTTGGCAAACTCTGGATTATGGTAGGGTTAACACAGGAAAGTAATAGACAAAAGATGAGACGTACTGCACCCCGAGACTCGATCACAAAAGTCAAGACACGCATCCACGCTATACGTGGTGTTGGGAACAACAGTATACGTGAGATACGCAGTCCCTTCGATGGAACAGTCGCGATCAGATGATCCTGTCCCTGTTCCGTCGAACACCTTTGCGTATTTGTCCGCCCGTTTACGATTTGCAAACCGTGCAGAAACCGCAGGCAATAAGCTCCTGGTGCGCAAAGTAGTATTGGTAGCAACGTCGATGATCTGACCATCGACAGCTGTGACTACAGTATCAAGAGGGGGTAGATCAGGCGGAGCGTCGGTTGCTGCTCCTCCTTTCTGGTCAACGGCTTCGANGGTAGACACGATTGTTCCATGGTCGGTTTCGGTGCCGGCAAGGTCAAGAACACCATCAACACCGTCAAAGGCACCTTGCTCTGACGGGGGAACCTGGCCTCCAGCTTTGACGCCTGATTCGTGGTTAGAAGTAGCGAGCAGGGAAGAAAGTATAGCTCCTACCGGTGGCAACAACGAGTGTCGCAACAAACAACTTGCTGAATGTGAACATCGGAATGAAGAAGGGAAAACGAACACAAGAAGCTGAGTTCTTGGGAATTCGACTCAACACCAGAAGCAACTTATATATGAAAAAAAAATGGGGGGACGGAGGGGAGGGGTGCCAGTCGGTGCTTTTCCACCTGACACACCGAGATAGAATTGTACCTTACCCCATACCAGTGGAAGTGTATTAAACATCCAAAATTCCAGCAGTCTGGCGAGAACACAAGAGGTACAAAGAACTTATTAAGTGCCATATGTATATCTGCCAACAAGAAACGTGAATGTTAAGCTTGGATTTTCAATTCAATAAGCGAAGACGACTAACTGCACCTATTGATTCTGGTGGCAGGTTCGAGACTTTGGCCGATAGAGAACTATTGCAACTATCATAGAACACGAAGCTGGGGTTAACGGAAAATGAACATCCCATGTTCCTGTTTCGGGACAGAGTGACATTGGCATAGATTATTCTGGCCTGGCATAAGTGATACAATCGAAGTCGGGATCATGTTCAGAGAGCCGGTAATTGTGTGAAGCCGAAAAGACTTTCGTAGAACGTTAGTATCAATGTTAGGAATTTCATGATCACTAGTGGAAGTATAAGGTTAAGTGACGATGGGTGTCAGGAAGAAGGGACAAGAAGATGACTAAGCACCCGTCTCTTGCTCTTTGGTGACACCACAAATTCAGAATTATCTCGAGTTGCTCATCCTATACTAATAGTCGAACGATTGTGTAAAACATTGTTTCTCCAAGCCCTTGATGGGCATTTATAGCGGCTTTCCCGTTCAGGATACATATACTTCTTTCGAAGGATGATATGATAGACAGCTAGCTCGACAACGTGGGCAAATACATTCACAATTCAAGTAAAAAATTCTTTATCAAGTCATTTCGGACTTAAAGAGCGCGAAGTCCAAGCAGACTGACGGAAACTCAGGCACACGTTTCTCGACACTTTAGGTGTTTGGCTGCATTTTGCATTCGCTAGAACTCTTTCTCTGAGGGGAACGCCGCTCTCTGGAAGAACATGGGCTCCAGCAATGTTTACCAGAATACAAGGAACATTTAAATCGTCAATCATACCCGGAAGCAGAGAGTAAACTCTCGACAGTCTGCCGGGCCACATTGTGATCAAAAAAAGTTTATGTCTGCGGAATCAGTATCAGTACTAGGTACTAAGCATTTTGACTGCCCACCGCCGACGCATCACCGCTATCCTTTTCGACGCGGTATCATCTGGAACATCCAGACCGGATTCCTTGCGACAGACGATAGCAGACGGCACACAAGCCACAAGCGGTGGAGTCGACTCCAATCGTACACTGTGGCGTTAGTTCTAGTTATGGCTAGAGTCGAGCTCTGGATCACAAAGCTCGTCCCCCTGTTCCTCTTGACATTCATCTGCCTCCGATGGCTCCGGGAGCCAATACTCGTACATAATCTGGATTGCAAGACCCGTAGTACAGTAGGCTCGTCTTCGACAATACCAGTCTTTCCGCCACAATCTCCTCAGCATAAGGATCTCTTTCAACAAAAACGTCTATCAGTAATACCTAAACACTCTCTATCTTCGTACAGTTCTATAAGCATTCCCAATGAGGAACTAGGTCCTTCTATGGGATACGCATCTTTCGAGACTCTCGATCAAGGTCTATGTCGGCGTCCTAAGGACATGGATATTCTGTAAGCTCGGAATATTATCCAGGCAAGATGCGCAGGATTTGGATCACTCCAGTGCCGAGACATATCCGTGCATACACAAGCTGGAAAGCCATTCGAACTTGGCCTAGGACAGATGTTAGTGGGATCGGTATAATCGCTTGAATCTACGGTGAAAGGAGCGTGGTCGACAACGTAGCTCACCCGCTCACGCTCATGGCGGAGTTGACTGCACTAGAGGACGGTGTTCCGTTAGGTGTGAGGCTGCTAGATGAATTCGTATTCAATGGCTTGTTGCGGTATACACTGTTCTACGGGAATTGCTGAAATACGCTGTTAGTATGGCCCCGGATATACTATACCCTGTATTTACCCTTGCACCGGGAGAGGTCGCCAGAACCCTACCACTCGTGGAGGTTGTGGCTAAGGGCGCAGTTTATCTGTAAGGAGTATGAACTAGCGCAGAAATAGTCTGAAGCGCTAACTTCTGAACGAGCAGTAGCAGATGCGTATGCTGGATCCGTTGATGATATGTACGCCATCCCAGTTTCCCCGTATCGTTCGATAAGAAATAAAGACTGCATTGGATCATGAGTGATATATCGTTGACCACTACATAAGCACCCGAAGTTCGAATGTAAGTTAACATGAAAGTGAAAAGGTTGAAGGAACACAAAACAGCAGGCGCAAAGCCGTAGAGAAAGAGAAAGTAAGGAACTTATACAGCCCGACTACCGTAGACAGGTGCTGCCCCCATCTCTGTCGCCTCCATCCTCCCATGACCCGATGACGTCCTGAGAATCTTTCCAGGATGCAACACATTGAAAAAAACAGCCAACTCAGCCATGAGAAGGGTATCGGCGCCGTAGAAAAGGTATTGTTTCCGGAAGAATTGGTTGGGATCTTGCATCAACCCGATCGCNTTCATGAGGGCACGAGCGGCGACGAACTGCGAGGCGCCGTATAGCAAGAACATGAGCTTCTTCCAGTTGAACCATTTGCCGGCTTTCARCCCGAGATTGGACTCTGGCGTGGAGTTCTTGTTGATACGCATATGGAAGACGACAATCGCGGTAATGAAGACGATAGACGTGATGACCATAATGATGAGCCCAACGAAGATGATGTTTTCTCCGGTATCGATGTTGCTGTTCACGCTGACTACGGCTCCTAGATGGNTGGATAGATCGTCAGTACCAAGTCTAACAGAATGCAAGCCTAACTCTATATGCTTACCGACAATCTGTACAATACAAGAAATAAGATCCAAGGCCATGAGAGCCTTTGAGAAGAATCGGAGAGGGACGAGAGCGTAATGTTCCGTGTTGGTAAAGACCAACATCTTGTCGAAGATGAGATAGCAGGCTGCAGCCTATGCAGGAGCATTTCAGGGATTTATGCTCCACGGACATCGACAGCAATGAGGATACTTACAAGAGGAGCTGGAGCTATCAGCAGCAAGATGTACTGTGCGAGATATAGTCCTTTATCAAGAGTGTCGTTGTTGGATGGATACCGAATTCCATATCCAATCGCTTCCACTTAAGAATTCAACGTTGAATGTTGGTAACTTGAAGATGATCTGAAGGACTTACATAGACAACCGATTACAATCGGTGAGAACCACCACGACTGATATCGGTGAAGCTGGAAGCGTGCAAAGCTCCGGAGCTACAGACGGCCGGAATCAATAAATGGCCTTCAGTGGTGGCACTTGGAAAGTTCCTCACCAGCAAACACCCCGCAACCAACAAGAGCTGCAGCTTTCACAGGCTCGTACCTTAGGTGGGAGATTCAGCTTCTATCCAGCAAGTAGAAGTGTACGACTTACTCGTAAAGACCATCTGGAACATTGTCAGCCATTGTAGCGTGTAAGAAATGACAAAGAGAGGGATATAAAGATTTTAAAGGAGCCCTGGAAAGGCTGAAAGAAGTGAATGATACCAACGGTGGTGAAGATCAGTCTCCTTTGGCGTTCAAGTTGATATACACCCTCATTTTCTCGCATTGCGCTTTCGCATTTTTCTGACCGGACCGTCAAACAAGGCGGAAGAGGCTGGAAGAGAGGAGGTAAAAAGGGCGGTGCAAATCGCTCGCGTGGGGATCAGCGAACAATTTCGAGCACAGCTTAACAGTGATTTGCCCCTCAACAAATGTTGAACATGGCTTTTACAGTGCATTTCTCTCGTGAGGATCTTAGTAGCCAGTACATCCCTTCACCAAGATCGAAAACGTGCAAAGGACACGGGGGATATGAAGCGGATCTGCCACTTCATCCCAAGATAGACTGGATCCTCCTCGCGTGGCCAAAATATCCGACGTACACCTCCTGCTTTGAGTAGTAGTAGGCCAAAGAGAGATTCGTCAAATAGTACAGAAAGTAGAGAATCTGAATGCACTTGAACCCTCCGACCTTCCAGGTCTAGTCCGCCTATGACTTTCATAGAAAGTGAGTCACAAGACGCGATCGTTTGTGAATCATTGTGATGATAGCGGAAGTTCGACGAGGCTGTGAGCAAGGGGAAGGGCGCCATTTCCAATAGACAGTAGTGCACTCGCAGATCAGGACCACTGTAGAGAACAAAGACTTAGAAATGGATTTCTCTACGAGCGCTGGGAATAACTTGAATCCGCGGCGACGCACAAAATCTCAACAGGGAGAAACGCTAGACCCATCACAAATCTTTTTCAAAACAGGCATTTTTGGCAATGAAGATTGATCGATTCTTGTCGCCTACTTCACCATGAATGAATGGTCCAGACATCCATGTCTTTGCAGCAGTGAGGACACCGCACTGGTGTCAACGCTCGCCCGGTCTGTTTTTGTGTGCAGAAGGAGATATGTGCATCGGACTCTAGGGGATAGGAAGAATAGATTTGACATATGGTTAGTATATATCAACTGACAACGTCCAGAAATCTCACATTCAGCACCACAGTCTAAGCGTGTTCAGCAAAATCATGACTATCAGTAAATCCCTTCAGACCCCACTAGGGCCTTCGAGGCAGGTAGCAGTATATTTTTGAGTCTCAGAATGCATTCTTCATACGACGACGCATACAAGAAAGAGTTCAGACTGCATATGACAAGACAGCTTCGACATTTAGAGATGTCCCTCCAAATGCTCCTTCAAGGAGTGACGCCTCCAGTAGAGATTGGAATCGCACAAAGAGGATGGTATTTGAAATCCGGGGATGCTTCAGTGACTAGATATCCTCGGGAGAGTGAGAGTCTTGTACGCTTGCTTTGCTTGCACACTGTTATACTAAGATTGGACCGTGGACGTGGGAATCGGGAAGTATCATGTAATACTTGATGGAGTGAGTCACACCAGTCCTCCATTTTCAACAACTCATCAAGGTTTTCCGAACTCGACAGTCAAAGGCCCAAAGCTTATCAACTTGAAACTCACTGGACTTGCTTGAGAGTACTGTAATGTTGTGCCTTCTCTGGTATACGACGATCATAGACAACAGTTAACATCCGGTCTGAGATGGATGCCACCAGAGGATTTTCGACCTGCAAACGTGTATTTTCTGTTGTCCTTGGGTGGTATTTGCCATTTGTCACGCAAGTAAAGGATTTTTATCTGTCATAGGACGTCTTCTGCAGTGCTATATGTCGCAGTGTTGCCCAGAGAATGTGATTCGCAACAGGAATAGCAGATGATATTATCATCCTATCACTTAAACGGATGTTCCAGCTTAGATTGGATCATCCTAACTTGTATTTTATAATCTATTCATTGTACTTTAAATACAGAGGATCCCATCTTATCCCATCCTACCGAG